>JARTUT010002260.1:0-94420 GCA_030674115.1 Micraspis discolor | reverse complement strand
ATCCAAATTCTTCAAATAATTAACAATGAAATTATCAAATCAATTATCTCAAACGACCAGACACAAGAAAATCGAAACTTCCTGGTAATTGTAGAAAAAAGATATGCAAAAAATGAATATAGGCTTGCTTACCCAAAAAAAGGAATAATAATACGATACTTTGAATCGATATTCAAATCGAAATGCTCGAGAATAAAAATATACTATTATATATTTAAATAAAGAAATCAAGATATGAAATGAATACTTAACTAATTCAGGCACAGAGATAAATGTGTAAATAAGTAACCAGGAAAATCGACACTGTATCTGCTCACTTGAAACCACAAGGTCAATCTAAGTCATACATCCCTTGATTTTCATTTCTCTCAATTATCACCGGAAAAACTCTCGCGTGTATCCGATCTTGATCGATTTCAATCGAAGATGTCTCCAACAGACTACGCGTAAAAGGATCTGTGGTGTCGATCAGTGGCGTCTCTAATGTAATTGAGCATTCATACCGTTACAATGTATGATGATAACATCCGATAATTCTGAGGTTTTTTTGGAATTTCTCACTAGAAAGGGATGGTTTATAATCCTGAAGTAGAAAGAAAATATAGTAGAACAACAAAAATCTATGTTTATGGTGTTGAATTTTTTTCACCAAAAAATTAGTATTTTGTATCTTCCTTCTGGATATGGACCTCATCGGATGAAACATGAGTGAGTGTATCATTTTTTAGAAGAGAATAATGTTTTCAAACAATTCAGATTCATTAGTGGATAATAATAATAATAATAATAATGTTTATTGATCCTTACAGATATCACATAGATATATAGGACAAGTCATAATGAGAAAAGGAATTCAAAAAATTTTAAATCAGTTTATCAGAGAGGAACTCTCTTGGCTCATAGTAACCCTTAGAACGCAAAAGTGACTTAATTTCCTTTTGAATTGCCTATCGGTACCTGTTTTATATCTGTCAGGTAAGTGATTGTAGAGGGAAATTCCGGCAAACCTAGGTGAGGACTTGTACTTAGTCGTTGAGTGCTTCGGTATACATAATGTATTATGATGCCTAGTTCCATAACTATGAAAGTCTGAACATTTGGACAAATTTGGCAGGTTAGATCGAACGTAAAGAAGACAACTCAAGATGTACATACTGGATAACGTTAGGATACCGGAACTCCTAAAAACGTCCCTACATGAATCAGTAGGTTTCAAACCGAACATAAGGCGAATTATTTTTTTCTGCGTTATGAAAACTCTTTTACTCTCCGATGCCGCCCCCCACAGTAGTATGTTGAAGTTTAGATGGATGTGAATGAGGGAGTAATAGACATTTAGGAGTGTCTCAGTTGGAAGAGACTGCTTCAACCGGTGTAAGGCATAGTACCCCTGTTGAGAGTTTTACATAGAAAGTCGATGTGAGAGCTCCATCTCAAAAATCTATCACAGTAGAGTCCAAGAAACTTCACGCAGTTCACTGTCTTGATGACACTACCGGCGACATTCAACACCAGTGGTGGGGACTGACCTATCTCACAATTTTGAAATCTGATGATCTGGATCTTATCGGGGTTCATGATGAGTGAGTTCTGGCGACACCACGATTTGAACCTCTGAATAAACTCTTCACAGAGACATACCAGTTGGTCAATACTTTTCGCTCGGACAGCTATGGACGTATCGTCAGCAAATAGGATCAATATACTTGCGGAAAGGTGTTCTGGCAGATCATTTATGAATAGCAGAAATAACAGAGGCCCCAGGACTGAGCCCTGAGGAACCCCTAAGTCATTCCGATACCCCTCGGATAAACAACCATTACAGCTCACGAACATAGTGCGATCAGAAAGATAACTTCGAATCCAGTCGAGAAAGATTCCCCTAAATCCGATTTGGTAGAGCTTATCAAGTATGAATTCATGTCGTAAACAATCAAAGGCGCGCGACAGATCGAAGAAAACCCCCATAACATGATCCCCATCATCTAGGCACATATGTATAAAATTCACGAAATCAGAGCAGGCAGTCTGGGTAGATCTACCCTCCCTGAATCCATGTTGTTGGCTTGACAAAACGGAAAACTTCTTCAGATACTCATACATCCTCTGATAAACTATTTTCTCAAATATTTTGGATAGGGAGCTCAAAATTGAAATCGGCCGGTAGTTGACTATATCGTCCTCACGCCCTTTTTTATGTACTGGAATAACTTTGGCAAGTTTGAAAACAGATGGAAAACACCCAGATTCAATTGAGAGGTTAAACAGGAAAGTTAAATGCTTGGCGATTAGCGGAGCCAATGATTTCAATATTTTTGTCGAAATGCCGTCGTGACCTGAACTATTTCCATTTTTTAAGTTTTTAATTACAGACAAAACCTCTACTGTGAAATTATTATTCATCAGTTTATGTCTCGTACAATTGACCGATAGGGCAGACCCGTAGAACTCACGTAGAGATTGCTCACTGATCTTCGAAAATACTCGCCAAAAATTTCACAGATCCTCTCAGGGCAGGACAATACTTTACCATCGACCTGAAGGGATGTGATCTCATTTTTCACAGACTTGCGGTTTAATTCGTCATTTACACATTTCCACACGGTTTTATTTACATTCGCAGATTTGGCAAAGAGATTTCGGTGATATTCAAGTTTTGCAAATTTCAGCTGCAGATTATATTGATATTTCGCCCTTTTGTATTTCTCATTGGTCGTTACTGTGTTACAGTTGCGCACAAGCCAATGCAGATTACGTAATACTTCCTAGATCTTATAATATGCGAATTTATCCATCTTGGATGTTGCCCATGAGAACTTTTGTAGATCCTAATGGGACAGGCAGTTTCAACAGACGACCTAAGAATATCCACAAAACAACGAAACCCATCCTCAACCGACAGGCCATAGCAGGCACTCTCAAAGTCAACCTCTCGGACGAGGGAAAAAAGATAGTCTAAGTTGCCCGGAGAAACCGATCGAGACAACTGAATCCCGGACGAGCACTCTAGGAACGAAGTACTTAGAGAACAATCAAGGATGACCGCCTTGTGGTCACTGATGAACGGTTCCTCAACAGAAACTAGAAATCTGTCAGAGGTTAAATTGGTGGCAATATAGTCCACCTTACTATTTGAAGTGATTCCACGCTTGTTAGTGAACGTTCTAGTAGGTTGACATGAGCCAAGATTTAGATTAAAACTTAGTAACAATTCTTCTAATAATTTTTTCTGATTATCATTAGAGAGAAGGTTGACGTTTAGATCACCACATAAAAATAATATATTCGAAATTTTAGCACAGTAGTGCAATACATATTCAAGAGTACGTATAAAAATCATCAAGTCACCAGATGGACGTCGATAAACACTAATTATGCAACAGATTATATCACCAATCTTCACTTTCAGTCCACACAATTCACAGTGCATTTCCACTGAGAACTTATCAATGTTCAAAGAATGAGTTACACACCCAGATCGAGCATATAAAGCACATCCTCCACATTCCCGTTCCAAACGGCAATACTGAGCAGCCAATCGATAACCAGCCAGTCTCATAAATGGTACTCTATCCGGGCTGCACCAGTGCTCAGCAACGCTGATGAAATCAGGGCCGGCCAGCATGAGGAAGACATCAATTCGATTTATTTTGTTTATTAAACTTTGGACATTTAGCTGCAAAATTCTCAACTTGGCTTCGGAAGCGACAGAATTTACCATGGTCCTGCTATCACTTTCCATGGTTTTTGGTGCCCCAATCTCGGGATCGCAGAAAAAACTTATTTACCATAATTCCTTCTGGCCAAAAGGACGGCTCCATGACAAGGGACTCATACTCACTTGGAAAAGATAGCCGGAACGAGGAATATATATCCGGTTTCTTAGAATTCAACTTCTCAATCAGCAAATCAGAAATACTATCGCCAATAAAACTTTTAAGATCACCTACAGTCGAGGTAGGACTAAGCCTCGATACGTGAACATGAGACAATCTTTTTTTAGGCACAACTGACAGAGCTGTCGAATTCGATGAACCAAAAATTGGTTTGCGCTGAGGTTTTGCATTGGCTGGTTCAGTATTTCCATTCTTAGATGTGTCCTTAGATCTTAATTTTCTTTTATTTTTCACAATCTTCCACTCATCAGTTCGATCCACAGTTGTAAAGGATGCATTTCCTGCGACAATATTCGTATGCGAAAGTAGTTCACACTTATCCGGGACAGCTGTAGATAATTCACCTGTCGGAATCGAAACATCCTGAGGTGAGCATATTAAAGGTTCGCCCGGTCTTTGACCACCATCATCTGGGGAATCCCGCTGAGTTGATAAGATAAGCGTGTCACTGTTTTTGTCA
The DNA here is from genome assembly GCA_030674115.1 of Micraspis discolor. Classification (NCBI taxonomy): domain Eukaryota; kingdom Metazoa; phylum Arthropoda; class Insecta; order Coleoptera; family Coccinellidae; genus Micraspis; species Micraspis discolor. Next base: position 90,064 of record JARTUT010002260.1, on the reverse strand, counting down.
TGTCTCAACATCTGAATTTCTTCGATAAGCGAAGACATTTGTTTGTTTTGAATTGAAATAATATTTTTCAATTCAAAAATTTGAGAATGCAATGGTGTAATTAATTCATTCACAATTTTGTGGAGTGTAGTGAAAAGTAAATCCTCACCCACTGTTTGAGTGCACTGAGGTATAGTTGCTCCAAAAGTAGAATTGGGACCATCACAATTGCCACAAGCCCACTTTGTAATAAGTTCATTTTCACGCATTTCATTGAAACTCTCGATTGATATATCACGACATTTTATGTGGAAATTATTTTCGCACTTATAGCATTTAATAGAATGGGATGCTGTGGAAGGTATTTTTAATTCAAACTAAACTGGACTACAGAGGAGTATTTGCCGAATGTGAAAACTAAAAATGCTCATAACTTTTCAACGCAGCTGAATATACAAAAATCGTAATGAAAAAAGTGTTACTTTTGATCTTAAGAACCTACGGTTAAAATTAACGCAGTGGTCAAAGACTCACCCTGTATATATAAATGTATTATCTATGTAGCAAATAATTATACTGAATTTGAACATTATGAGCTCAAACATTAATATGAAACAAGAAATAATAACATTAACAAGTTTAACATACATACAAAAAAATGTGACTTATAGTATGTTTGCAATATGGAAAAAATTACCGAATAATTTCAAGTCAAAAATTATTTGTAAAGGTAATAAGAAGTATAAAATGATATAAAAAAAAATTGTATGTAAAAAATGTTATTATTCTCTAGGAGAATACTTCCTTGAAGGGGATTTTGAGGGGTTATAGGGGTAAATTTAGGTTTTTGATTTTATTTCATTGTTTCTTGTTGTTATAGTTATTGTATTATTTTTGACACGATCTACACATTTTGTATGGTTTATGTAAAAATTGATCAAATAAAGCGTATCTATCTATCTATAAATGATAAACAGAAGAAAGGCAGCATTGCGGCTGCCCTGGGGAACACCCATACTAACATTTACTTCATCCGACATGTATTTTTCTCCGTTCATTTTCAGTGCAACTCTCTGTTTCCTAGATGTTGAGTAGCTCCTCAAGAGGTCCAACTCCGTATCCCTTATTCCACCCTTTCGAGAATTTTTAGGAGTCTTTTATGGTCGATACAATCCCAGGCCTTCGTTAAATCCAAAAACATATCCAATGGATATTCTCCCACTACCAGAGCAATAGCAATTTCATCGATGAGCTCAAATATGGCAGTATCAACATTCTTGTTCTTGATGAAGCCATGTTGATTCTTAGGTATCACGTCAAATTTACGGAAAAAACTGATCAACCTTGTGCCTAAGATCTTCTCGAAAACCTTGGGGAATGCTGATAAAATGCTTATGGGCCTATAATTATTCAAATCATCTTTATCACCTTTCTTATATAAAGGCTTTTTGATAGCTATCTTCAAGTTGTCTGGAAATACACCCTCTTTGAATGCACGATTTATAATGTAAGTTAAAGGTTCAATTATCAGGTTCACTGATGCTTTCAAGACTTTCAGAGGTATTTCATCATGGCCGCAAGACATTTTGTTACTCAGCGATTTCATAGTAGCCAAGACTTCACTCTCAGAAATATCAAACATATAAAAAGATTTTTCAAGCCTTTGCTCTGAATTTTCCACAGGCGACTTGCTCAAGTTTTCAGTAATCTTCATCGGAATATCTGCAAAGAAATTGTTGAATTCTTTTACAAGACAATAGGGGTCACCGCAGGGATAAGGAACTTTGTTGGTGCTATTATTGCTTGTGAGAGATTTTATAATCTTCCCAGAAGCCCTCGACTTATTCTCAGATTCCAAGATAATTTTACTGAAATATTCCTTTTTCTTCTGTGACAAAAGAAGATCATAGCAGAATACGTCACTTTATATTCAGGCTTGATAAACATAACGGTGTGCAGTTTGTCCAATAAATTCCTGAGTTCTTCAATATTCTCTGTCAGTCCAAACTTTTTCTTCCCTGAAGGAGATCTAAAAGGAATCTTGGGGAAACATCGTTCAAAACATTCCAGGTAACGTCTATGGAAAACATTCCAGAGTTGGTCCGGATCGAGCTGGATATCATAAATATCGTTCCACTGTGCCTGTGAAAGTTCTCGTAGAAAGCTCTCGATAGATTTGATTTATGATACGTTTTTTATAGATCTTTTTCGGTTCACTTTCTGATGTTATCTTAAAATTAAACGTAAACCTAAATCCGCATGTTTTGAGTGCTCAAAAATGTAGTTATTTGAGGCGTGAGAGTTCGCATTGTCGTAGTGAAGGGTCTTCGGCGGTCAAATCTCGGGAATTCAATCTAACCACTACGATACCAAGACCGATGTTAATACATGCAATGTAGTGACTTATGAAGATCAACACATGACTCCCTCCAGTGACGGAGGAACGAAACCAGAGCGTGTTACAAGGTCATTAGGTGCAGCCAGGTGAAGGCCACCTGAGCAGAGCTACATCTCACGGTGTCGTGCGAACAGGTGATGTTCACCTAAACAGATACGCGGCTATTGGATTGCATATATGGAAGGGAGTATTGCTGTCATTCTTGTGTCTCAATCAGAAGCTTTCCAAGACACATCGTGAAGACAACCTTCCCTATCACGTCGGGGACACCAATGTAGGATTACAATCCCTACACCTTTCGTCCCTGGCGCACACATTTGGACTCTTCAATATGGATTGTTTGCGCCATTCCAAAAACGCTGGGGATTTGTTATTTGTGATTATTGATAATGGAGCCGCCGGGATTTGAACCCGGCACCGGTCGATTCTCGGGAATTAAATCTAACCACTAAGATACCAAGACCGATATTGATACGCTAAAAGGTGACCTATGAAGGATTGCCACACACGCGACTATTTACTTGGAGGTGCTTCATGCGCGCGCAACTTTTGTTGGATTTGGCTCATCTTCAAACACCCATATAGTCGACTGCTGCTTACTTTCGGGCTCAAAAACCATTCCATAAAATTGGCAAAATCCAAAACTGAAAAATTGCTCACGATTCAGATCTGAACCTTAGGGTAATATCTTACAATTTTCTCTGTAGTTTTGTCCTTAGCACACACAGATCCAACTCCGTGCGTATTCCGTAGAAATCTAAGATAGGTGCCAACTTGTCGTATGGTCACCATACTACAATGTCCATAGACAATGTATTGAACGAGTATAAAGGAAATTCCTGAAATGGGTATCGTACAAAACCGGGTTGAACATGTCATCTGAAAATTATAATCAACATACAATAGGACTTCGATCATTAGATGTAAGAAGAGATAACTTCAGCATAATGCTTGTATTCAAACTGGTGAATAACCTCATAGACTGCGAGTATTTGATGAATAAGATAGGCCTCAATTGCAGCCCTGTACATCTTAGAGTGCGAGAGCTTTTCTATGTAGATTTCGCTCCAAACAATTATAGTTTTTACAACCCTTTAACAAGAGCATTGCGACTGACAAACCAATGTCCATTAGATATATTTACAATGTCGATTTTCATATTGAAAAAACATTTCGAATCCCAAGCGCTAGATAGGTCTTTGGCATCTTGATATCTCTTTTCCATGGGTTAGATATAATGGATTTGAGAACATATTCTGTTGGATGAGTGCTATCTCTATTATGTGAATATAATTTAATTTTTCGATCTTTTTGTTTAAATTATGAGTTACTTCATACGTTGTAATTAATGTAAAATGGCTCTGCCGTATGATCAAATAAATAAAACTTTATCCAGTTTCCGTAGTTTTGTCAAATTTGATACCTTATAGTGAAAATTTAAAAATTTTCTGAACCTGTCGCCTTTTTTAACAGCTAATTCCTACCTTGAAACAGAGCTGTGCCAAAGCATTGTGCTTAGTGCTCGTGAAAGCACTCTAAGCACTTTAGTGCTTCCGAGCACAGTGCTCGCGAGCACTTTTCAAAGGCTAGTGCTTAGTGCTTGTTTTTCGGAGCACTCTCGCGAAAATCTTAGTGCTTAGTAATCCGCTAAGCACTAAGCCTTTCCGAATTCTTGAAGTAGGGTCAATATAAGCAGGTACGGTATTTGATTTTTTTATGTGCGCAAAGATAATATGATCGTTCTGAATTAATATTCAGTATTTCTTCAGTCACCATTAATTTGACTTTATGGTTATGAAGGCCAGAAAATTTGAAAATTTGAAAATTTTTTGCGCGCTTGTTACTAGTGGAACAGGCGGGCTATCGTTCTGTCCAAATGTCTGTAATTTCAGAATATCGAGCCGAAAATGGTTTCAATCCATTGTGTTCGACTTCTTGATGGAGAAACCTTGGTCAAATTTAAGTAGGTCAGGCTGGCCGGCCCTCCGGCCGTATACTCTCTATCTTCCGAAGGAAGGGACCTAGAGTTTTCATTTTTTCAGAATAGGTCGAGTGTCCAAATATCTCGGTCAAGTTCGTTATTGGGCCAAATCCATCGAATAGTTTAGCAGTTAATAACATTAATTCCTTGAATATTCATCCTATCAATTCGTAACTTAGAGAATGTCTAGATAGCGTTAAGAGGAAGGAGTGTGCCAAATTTCGAGAAAATCGTCACGAGAGAAAATTTTTTAAAAATTCCCAAAATGTTTTTTTTCAATACACGATATCTCATAAGTTATTCGTCAGATCACAACAAATATATAAATATAAAATATTTTAAAATTTCATCATCATAGCGTGCAATCTCCAGAAGATATAAGAGTTTTTCTGAAAATGAAGTCACAGATTATATTTCTATCTATGAATTCACATCACATCAACTATAAATCTCTATGAGGGTGGTTTTAATTTTATGACAAGTTGTCATAATGAGTGAATATTGAGTCGAAAATGAAACTAATTCTGTGGGTTCATTTTTATGACAAACATGTCTAAAATACTGGTGTGTGCAGTTGTCATATTTTGAATGGAAATGTCATTATGAATTTTGCGACAAGAGGACTATTTTTTACCCAAATGTCTGTAATTTCTGAATATTGAGCTGAAAATGATTGCCATCGGTTGGATTTGACTAGTGATGAAGAAACGGTGGTCCAATTTGAAAATGTTTGGCTGAATATTCTCTATCTTCCGAAAGAGATGAGATAGAGATTCCATATTAATAGAATTAGTTTATTATCCAAGTCAAGTTAGTTATTGGGCCAGACCTGTCCGATAGCCCAGCAATTATGAATCTGAAATTCGGTTATAATTGATGACACACAACTACAACAACTTATATATGGTATAGAAATGTGGAAAGAATGCCAGATCGAAGAATTTGCTGAACTGTAAGTTCACTCAACTTCCATTTAAGATATATGTTTATTGATTCTTTCACACTCATTGTGCTGGGTGATTTTGAATCGCACTCTCTCAAAGACTTTAGAACAAGCGCGTAAAAGCTCCTGATCTCACGTCAGTGCTTTCCACATTTTTTCAGTAATGTGTTCTCGCTTATAAAATAATTGGTCCTCGATTATTAATTCAACTTTATGCATTGATTAGGAACAGCCATTCAGATTCAGATCGACGAATAAGATTAACTAGTAGCAGAATGTAAATTGAATAAAGAGTTCTAAAGAGTTCTCATTTCAATCAAACAACATTACATAAAATAGTTCCCACTAAAGTGCTTAGTGCTTAGTGCTCGAAATATTCAATTACTTTTGCAAAAGTGCTCGGTAATCCGGAGCCTTCTGTCGAAAGCGGTGCTTAGAACTCGAGACTCGAAGCCTTTTTTTTCGAGTGCTTAGGGCTTAGTGCTCGAAGCACTTTTTTTCGGTGCTTAGCACAGCTCTGCCTTGCAAATGACTGAAGATGTCTGTGGAAACGTTGGAAAGAAGAACAATAAGGGAAGATGGTCGGTTATTGCCCAAATAATAATTCCTCATATAGGATGACTTTCCTAAAAGTTAATCATCTAGGTAATCGAGCAATTCTATATCCACACTAACTTCAGTTCGAAATTATTTAGAAAAATTCGTTGAAGGATTCTTTGAATTTTTCAATAATGGATTTCTATTAAGATACAATTGATTAATTAACTCAATGACAAACGTTATTGGATTTTATCTCTGAAATCAACATTTTTAATCATTGAACATTTTCATATATTGAGGAAACCGAGTTTCTTGCAATGAGTGAGAACGATGCTGAAATTCAATAACATCCTTAACAGTTCACATATTGTTGAATACAGACGTGTATTACTGTGCTCCTCTAGTTTTTGAAGTTTTCCAGGATTATTTTTGCTTTTGCACTTGACAGGGTGAAGAATAATTCTTGGTTGGGTTTACTTACATTTTTATAAAATTTTGAGATAGACTGATAGTCCTCTTTGAAGGGTTTCCAATATTTTTTCCATTGTTTACATTCGTCGATTATCAGTGCGTAAGTTGCTCTGCGCAACGGTTCGTTTACATCGCGCCTGGTTCGGCTGTACTGGTCGGTGTATGCTCTTTGAGCCTCGGTCCTTACAATCTGTCACAATCTATTACAATCTGTACTTTCCGGTTATTGGGCGGTGTGTGTTTCGTTGATCCTCGATCCTTATTGTCTTGATTTTCAGTTTTGGAGCGGGACGTGTTACATTCATTCTTGGTTCTTCTCATCTTATTTTCTGGTTACTAGACGTGGTGTGTTCCGCTCATTCCCGATCTTCGATACCTTATTCTCCGGTTGCTTGGCGTAGTGTGCTTTGTTGATCGTCGAAACTTATCATCTTGATTTCTGGTTGTCAGACGGTGCTTGTTTCGTTGATCCTTGATCCATCGCATCATACTTTCCATTATCCGTGGCCCTCCTGCTTCTGTGTAAGTCATTCTTATAGGCCCAAGAAAGTGAAGAGTCCTAATTGTATTCCTTCTCTAGTCCTCAAGCGCGTTGTTCCAGATAGCTCGTTCTTGATCCGTTTGCACTAAAGCTATTTCAAACGCCCAGAAATATTTCTCGTGCGTCAAGTGTGGTAGAGGTTTCCACCTAGGCTGTGTTAATACATTTAAAGAACGGAGTGGTAATTCGAGGGCAGCTACTAACGTGTGATACTACTCTGCTTGTATTATGAACGAGTGAATATTGCGTAGTCACTCTGTTGGTGGGCGCCCGATTGTCCCGTCTCCGTCAAAACCTTCCATTTCACATCTGGTGAACCTTCTTCGACTGTGGAGCATTTCAACATGTTGATGGAGCGGATGTTTGCTTCGTCGTCGGTTGTTGATCGAATTGAGAAACGACAGGACGACTTGTTCGAGCGGCTTTCGGCATGTATGGACACTGTTGCCAAACATTCCAACACCCTGGCGTAGCATGAGACGGCGCTGGCTGCTCTCTATCGTTCCCAAATTGAAGTGGTCCAGCGTGATCATGTAGTGCTTTCAGACAAGATATCTGATATTTTCCATGATCTGGGTGAGCTCGGGAAACTTTTTTCAGCTGGTCCACAGTTAGCTAGGGTTCCCGAGGTTCTGGAGCGTGTTGAGAGATCCCATAATCTGCTCGTCCTCAGTGTACCAGAGGGAGCTACCGCTTCCGATGATGCTAGTGTTGCCTCCGCTATAGTAAAGACAATTTCTAAGTCAGCTAGCCAAAGTCTGCTTAGCGTTGTTCGACTGCCATCTAGGGACTGATCACGTCCTGCCTGGTTGGAGTTGAGGTTCTTCGACCCCCGTATGGTCTCTATTCTTCTACGAAACAAATCTCGTCTATCCGCAAATCAAAAATTTCAAGACATTATATTACGCGATGACAAGTGAAGGTGTTAGGTGGCTGAGCTTGAGAAATTGAGAGAGGAACTTAACAGAAGAAAATCCAATGGAGAAAAAATATCACAATAAAATATGTGAAAGGATCCTCAACAATCGTGAAGACTGCTGCCACTAAGGAAACCATACCCTTTCTAATGAATCGGGGGACTCCAGGTGTGGCAGTTAATGAACAGCGATGTTCATTCCCTCTCTTAAATTTTCCGAAATTTCAACATATGTTCAGCTGCATCAACCGAGTCTCATCTTCTTTACCGAAACTTGGCTGAGGCCATCCCTGCCGGATAGCTCATTCCATATTCCAAATTATTCTTTGTATCATTACGATAACACCATAACCGTGGACCACTGCGGAGTATGTATTTATGTTCATGACACCATTGCTCGTGTTTTTAAGATTAAAAATTCTCATTATGATTAGTCTGGTGTTGATAACATATTTCTAAAAATCCACAACACCAAATTTTATCTATTTGCTAGATGCATTTATCGCCCTCGTCCTTGTTCGGGAGACACAGAGTTTGTGGAGTTTCTTCGTGATGCCGCATTTCACCACAGCAATATTTCCATAACTGGACACTTCAACTGTCCAGATATTGTAAGGCCTCCAAGAGCTCTTCCTCCTTTAGGTTTTCCTTCCTTTGCCTATGCAGACCTCATCAGTAATACCGCCTACCAACAACTGGTTGATGAACCTACTAGACTCAGGGCTGGACAGGTTCCGTCAGTGCTTGATCTCATTCTAGTGTCAGACCCCAGCCTCTTCTCGGATATCCATTATTTGCCTCCACCTTGGCAACCGAGTTGCAGTTTCCACTGTTAAGTCCAAATTCTGGGTTCTTTAAAGAAGTTCGAAGTGTAGACTATGATAAAGCATCTGAACTATTGGAATAAAAAAACTTGTTCTTGATGGTGGCGCTCTTCTATGGGGGTAATCGATGAAGTTGTGTCCGCTTGCACGACCAGTCGTTTGGTTAGAACAAAAAGCGCGATGCCATGGATCAGTAAGAGACTGTTGAGAATGTCAAGAAGAAAGAAGGCACTGTGGCAGAGGTTCCTCCGGACTAGATAAGTCCGTGATTTTCAAGATCATCGCGAATATTCAAACCACTTATCTTCATATTATAGGCAGTCAAGAGGTGTACAAGAGGCGACTCGCATCTGCGAAAAACCGAAACAAATTTTTCAAGTACCTCAAGATGTCTATGAATAGAGAAAAAAGCTTTCCAACCGTCCATGGCCAGGCAGGCCGTCCCTGTGGGGATTCCCTTGAGACCTTTGGGGTATTAGCCGATCTGCATTCGTGAGGAAGCCCAACGGACCTCTTTCAGAGGTTAGGTTTGCTAGGGTTGCCGGTGAGATTTTCGATATCAAGATCGATGAGGAGCTAATTCAGGGGTACTTGGCTCAGCTCAGGGATACTGCTCCAGGTCTTAATGGCCTTTCTTCCAAGCTTTTAAGTTTAATTTGTATTGAGTTTATAGGAAATTTTCTCTACTCTACTTTTTGTTGTAATAATAATAAGCTTGATGTACTCTCTCGATTTTGTAGATCTTTGATGAATTTTTTAAGCGATATAAAAATACTTTCAGGAATTTTTTTTAATCTTCTTTCGCGATGATTTCTACGATATTTTGTAGACCTATTTGTTTCAATCTCATTCGTTCATCGCTCAATTTATAAATGGATCGGTCCGATATTCTAGTATTCATTGAGGAAACCGAATTTCACATGCTCATCACTACTGAACCATCAGACAAATTGGATCCCATGAACTTTACCGATATATTTGGGCACCTAATCTACTCAGAAAATATAAAAATATAGCTCTCATTTTGATGATACTGCCGGCCGGCCGGACATAATCAAATTTACCATGTATTCTCCTCTCCTCCTAGGTGCCTTCTCTTTTGAGCTTGGCGATTAAAATGGCGTAACTTTCTCGATCTTCTCGCAGGTCATTTCCATCAGTACGAGTCCAGTCTCTGATGTTCCTTAGCCAGGATTTTTTCTTTCTACCGATGCCGCGTCTTCCGTCGATCTTTCCCTCTATAATAAGTCGGATCTGCTCATACTCACTATGATGCATCAAATGACCTTGATAGCTTGTTTTCCTAAGCTTGATGGTAGTGATCAAGTGTGCCTTGGTGTTCAGTTTGTTTAACACCGTTTCATTGGTTGTTCTACTTGTCCAGCTTACCCTTAACATCCTTCTATAGAGCCACATTTCAAATGCGTTTAACTTTTTGATAGCGTCCTGCTTAAGTGTCCAAGTCTCACACCCATACAGAAAAAGGGACCATATGTAGCATTTAAGAGTGCGTAGCCTGGTGCTTGAGGACAACTTAAGGTGGCATAGTAGGTTTCTCATTTTTATGAATCCTGACCTAGCAATTTCAATCCGTCGTCTGATCTCTTCGGAGTGATCAAGATGCTCGTTAATTTCTCTGCCTAGGTATACGAAACTGCGGACATTTTGAAGGGTGTGTCCGTTCAAGGTAATATTTCCATTCAGACTTGATTCATTTCTTGTAAACACCATGTTTTAGTTTCGGTAACATTCACTTCCAGTCCGGCCTGGTAACTTACTTCCGTAAGGAGACTCATTAGCGTTTGTAGTTGTTCTTGTGTTTCTGCGATTACTACAGTATCGTCCGCATATCTCAAATTATTGATTACCACCCCATTTATCCTTGCACCTTCTGGTCGATTCTGAAGGGATGCCCTTATTATATTTTCTGCATATATGTTAAACAGTAAGGGTGATATTAGGCAACCCTGGCGTATCCCTCTCTGTATGTTGACATATTCGGTATTGCCGCTCTCTGTTTGAACGCATCCCTTATGGTTCCAGTAGATATTCCGCAATATTATTATGTCCCCTCCGTCAAGACCTATCTCCTGTAGAATTCCAAGTAACTTCGGATGCTCGATACGATCAAACGCTTTCTTGTAATCGACAAAACATACAGATCCCTTCGAACTTCAAGATATCTTTCAGCGATGAGTGATAACCCCAAAATAGCCTCCCTTGTGCCTGTCTCCTTTCTGAATCCGTATTGCGAGCGGCCCAAGTATCCATCACATTTGCCCTGAATTCGGTTAAATATAATTCTCATGAAGATTTTGACGGCATGACTCATTAGACTTATTGTTCGGTGGTCTTCACACTTCCGGGCTTTGTTCTTTTTTGGCAGTGCTACATAGGTAGATCTAAGCCAGTCAAGTGGTATCTGACCGCTTTCGTATATTTCATTAAACAACCGGGTAAGCTTACGGATAGTATTGTCGCTAAGATGTTTGAAATTTTCTGCTGATATACCATCTTCTCCGGGCGCTTCGTTAATTTTTGTGTCCCTAATTGCTTTCTTAACTTCTTCCAGCAGAATAGGCAAACTTTCACCTTTAGCCACTTCTGGTGCTTCTGTTGGTCTATTGTCGCCAAAAAGATTCCTGAGAAACCTCTCCCATATCCGTTTTTGCTTTTCAGGGTCTAATTCTATGTCTTTGTCTTCGTCAGCAATTATTGACAGATGTTTGGGCTTCCATATTCCTGTCACTTCCTTTACTTTCTGATGAAGTTCTCTGTCTCGATGTTGTTCCTTGAGGTTTTCTATTTCGCTGCACTGGTCATTTATTCACTTTTCCTTCGCTTCTTGGATTTGTTTCTGGATTTCCTTGTTCACTAGGTTATACTGTATATTGTATTCATTTTTGCGCTTATATTCCCGTCTTTTTTTCATCAGTGCCAATATTTCTTCAGTCATCCAGGGTTTCTTCTTTATCCCATCTCGTTTGCCAATAATTTTTTCACCCCCCGTTATCATGGAATTCCTAATATCCAACCATCTGCTTTCAATGCCCAGTGTTTCTCCACCCCTTACTGCTAGTTGCTTCTCGACGTATTCTCTGTACTGACATTTCTGATCTTCGGTTGATTTGTCCTAGTCTATTTTATTGGTTGGTTGTGTCCTTGTTACTATTTTCAGATTAACCCTGAGTCGCATAACTACTGGGTTATGATCTGAATTTATATCACAGCCTGGGTATGCTTTGGTGTCGAGAACACCATTCTTAAATCGGCTATTGATTGTGATGTATTCAATTTGATTCCTTACGACTTTTCCTATTTGATCTTGGGGGGACTTCCAAGTATATAGTCGCCGGTAGGGTAGTTTGAAACAGGTATTCGTGATAACCAGATTTTTTTTCTTAGCAAAATTCAACAAACCGTGTACCCCTTTCATTTCTGCTTCCTAGTCCATATGACCCGGTTATATTCAACACTTTCTCCCCTCCAACCTCTGCGTTTCAATCCCCCATATACATGTTTCCTAACCTTCTTGAGGTCTGCATAAAACTTTTCCAGTTCCTCCTCTGATCTATCCGCCGTATGTGCGTAAATCTGAATCAGATTGATATCAACAGGTTGGCCGTTCAACTTTACTAACATTATCCGCTCACTAATTGGCAGAAAACTTTTAACGATATTTTTATTTTTCTCTGTGTAAAATAATTTAAATCATTATTTTATTTACGCATGTGCAAGTATTTACGCATGATCATATTTTGGTTGATGTATGACAGAAATTTAGTTGGTCTATGATTTAGTCTTAAGAAAATTGTGAGTTTGTCAAAAAGCGAGTCGAATAATAACTTATTCTTTCGATTCACTTTCAGGTAATTATTTCTGTTTGTTGTATTTGAAATTAATAAAATCACTTTCAGTGCATCCAGATAAGTTTTATTGGATTCGGTATTAATAGATAAGAATTTACAAAATTATATCTGCAAATAATATGGCCACTCCATGCTCCGTTAAATCGCCTCCGGAGTAAAATAATTTATTTCCGTTTAACGTATCAATCACACCTCACCCTTTCACCCTTTTCACTCATACCTAATATGTCCCACCTCATTCTATCCATTTCGCGTTCTGCGTTGGCTAGTTTTATTGGATTCGGAATTAATAGATAAGAATTTACAAAATTATAAATCGAAAGAATCGTTATGTCAGTAGATGATAAGAATTCGAGCACTTCATGTGTGAAAGTACAAGTTCACCTTGTTGTCGCTGCGGAACCAGATGGAAAAACAATGAAGATAAAACTAACTACCATTAAAGAAGTATGTAGTTCCATAATATTCTCGTTCCCAGCTGAATATCAGTATATAAATAAACATCCTGAACTGTTCACATTGCAAACAATAAAAATGGCTTGCTCAAGCATGAAAAAGAAAAATCAGTTCAGAAATGTTAAGGTGACTTTAACACCTGAAATTCGGTCAATTTATATGGATGAAGATGGAAATTTTGTATTCAATGGATGAAGAAATATGTGAACCAATGTCGGAAATGATGAAGAAATTTATTGCTACTTCACATCAAAATAATAACGATCTGGGATCTGCAACAAAGTCATTCATATTGGAAAAATTCAATGGAAAGTCACAAAACGCGAAATTCTGGTTCATGGATTTCGAAAGTGAATGTGTTCGTCATGAAATTACTTCAGAAGAAAAGAAGATTGAAGCACTTCGTTTATTTCTGGAGGATGCTGGGAAAGACTGGTTTGCAGCAGTTCAAATGAAATCATCATTAGCAGAGACTTGGGCTGCTTGGAAGCAGTCATTTTTGGAAACATTTGCTGACAAGGGTTGGACAAATATCAGAACTGCTTTTAATTTTAGATTTCTGGGTGGTACCTTGTTAGAATACGCTCTTAAAAAAATTGTTGCTGGAGTCTGATAAGGAGATGCCCACAAGAACAAGAATTTACTTAATTGTGCTGGGGTTACCAACTCAAATACAGGATAGATTGGATAAGGAGGAGGTAAAAACAACAGAAAGTTTAATGGGATTTTTGAGACAACTAGAATCTCAAGTTAACAAAATTCAACAAAAAAATTTTAATTCAAATTTAAAAAGGGATCACAAAATTATATTAAGTGAAAAAAAGCCATGCACTATATGTGATCATTTAGGGAAACCTGGACGTTTTCATCCAATTGAATTTTGTCGAAATAAAAGCAGACATAATGAGATCAAATCTATTAATAATTTAGAAATGAAAGAAAAACTTAATTTAGAATTTAGGGATCAAAAAAACTAGATTTTACACCACTAATTAAACTGAATGTACAAATTGACAACAAAAAAGATGTTTCAGCTATTTATGATACAGGCTCAAATGTTACACTCATAAATAAGAGAATTGTTGATGAATTGAATCATAAAACTTTCCATTATAAAAGTGCATTCAAAACTATTGGTGGTGTACAATTGTCAAACAGTATAGTGAAAATAAATTTGAAAATTATAGCTGTAGAGAAATTGATTGATGCTTTTGTCGTAGATAATTATAATTTCGCTTATGATATGTTGTTAGGCTTAAATTCGATAAGAAAATTCAGACTTATACAAAATGAAAATTTAGAGATTCTTCAAAAACCAAAGAAAAAGATATTTCAAAAAAATGAAGATCATGAAGACTCTCACAATCTAAATTTAGACATTGAGGTAAACTTCAATGAAAATATAAATGTATCAGAATTTGAGGCGAATATCGATCACCTAGAGAGAGACAAACAGATTACATTAACTAATCTTATGAACAAGTATAGTTCAATTTTCGCAAAAAATAAATTTGATGTAGGAATAGTGAAGAATCATGAAGCCCATATAAAACTGTTAGAAAATAAATATATTTCGAAAAAACCATATAGGTGTTCAGTTCCAGATCAAACAGAAATTGAACAACAAATAGCGGAATTATTGAAAGCCGATCTCATAGAAGAATCTAGTTCTCCATTTGCGTCACCGGTAACTTTAGCTTTTAAAAGAGAAGACGGCCAGAAAACTCGTTTGTGCATAGATTTTAGGGAGTTAAATAAATTAGTGGTACCTGAAGCTCAGCCTTTTCCGCTTATAGGTGATATTATGTTAAAAACTAGAGATTGTCACTGGTTCACAGCTTTAGATATAACCTCTGCATTTTGGTCTATTCCTGTTAGAGTGAAGGATAGATATAAGACTGCATTCATTACACAACAAGGTCATTGGCAGTGGAAATGTTTGCCATTTGGCCTAAAAATTTCTCCTGCTATATTTCAGCGTATTTTGAGCAATATAATTCGAAGAAATTATTTAAATTCTTTTTGTATCAATTATATTGACGACATTTTAATTTTTTCCAAAACTTTCAATGAACACCTAGATCACCTAGAAAAAGTATTAAAAGCAATTTATAATGAGGGTTTCCTATTAAAATTTTTGAAATGCAGTTTTGCTAAAGGCTCAAATAAATATTTGGGCCATTTGATCGAAAATAATAAGATTACACCCATTAAAGATAATTTATTATCTATTCGAGAATTCCCTACACCATCAACAAAAAAAATGTACGTCAGTTTTTAGGTAAGGTCAATTTTTATCATAAATATTTAAAAGATAGTGCAAAATTATTAGATCCCCTGCATAATTTGTTGAGAAAAAATGTTGATTTTGAATGGAATGCAAAATGTGAAAAATCTTTTCAAGAAGTAAAGAACTATTTGTGTACTGCACCCATATTAACAATTTTCGATAAAAAATTACCAATATTTATTTTCACAGACGCCAGTATTGAGGGAATCGGCGCAGTACTTAAGCAAAAACAGTTGAATGGGGATATTTTACCGGTCGCCTATTTCTCCAAAAAACTGAATACAGCACAAAAAAAGAAAAAAGCAATTTATTTAGAATGCTTAGCTATTAAAGAAGCGGTAAAATTTTGGCAGTACTGGCTCATTGGTTCAAAATTTGTGGTATTTTCAGATCATAAACCTCTGGAAAATTTAAACATAAAATCTCGTACGGATGAAGAATTGGGTGATCTTGTGTATTATCTGTCCCAGTTTGATTTCTCAGTAAGATACTGTCCAGGGTTGTATAATTTGGAAGCTGATTGTCTCTCTCGAAATGCGGTGTTCGCCCAAACGGAAGATAGTGATGACGCTATTAAAGTTGTGAACATAATTGAGATGGAGGATATCGAGAAAGATCAGAATAATAATGAAACTTTAATGAAAAATCAGAAAAATGTAACGAGAAAGATGAATGTTTATTATAAAAACATAATATATAATTAGAGGAGTAGATAGAATCTTCATTTCAGAGGAAATGAAACTTATAGAGAAAGTACACACTTTCTATGGTCATATTGGTAATCACCAAATAGCTCTAATACTTAGGCCATTTTATTATTTCAAAAACATGGATTCAATTATAAAAAAATACTGTAGAATGTGTGGTACTTGTATGAGAAATAAGTCTCGTAGGGAACGAAAGCACGGATATCTTTCTCTTCTGGGACCTGCCACAAAACCATTTCAAATTGTGTCATTGGATACTATAGGCGGATTCGGGGGTAATAGATCTACAAAAAGATATTTACATTTGCTGATTGATCATTTCACTAGATTTGCTTTCATTTTAACTTCGAAAAATCAAACATCATCGGACTTCATTCGTTTATTGGAAAAAGTCTCAAAATTTAAAATTGATATGCTCCTTACCGATCAATATAGTGGAATAAATTCAACGGATTTAAAAAAAATATTTAAAACAGAGAAATATTGAAGTTGTTTTCACGGCAGTTGATTGTGCTTTTTCTAACGGGTTGAATGAAAGAATGAATCAGACACTTGTAAATAGGATTCGTTGTAAAATAAATGAAGAACATAAAAAAAGAGCTTGGTCCACAATTGCGAAAGAATGTATTGATGAATACAATAAAACTATACATGGCGTCACAAAGTTTTCTCCTCAATATTTATTGTTTGGAATAGATATTCCGGTGGTACCTGAAACTTTACAAGTAAAAGGTAACGTAGAAATAGATAGGTCTATAGCTTATAAGAATTCTTTAGAATATCATAACAAGAATAAATTAAGAATTGATAAGAATCGAAAACCTGCAGATTTCAAGGTGGGAGATTTGGTATACATGGAAAATAGCAATAAACTTAGAAGAAAAAAACTCGATGAAATTCGTGGCGGACCATTTCGAATCTCAAAAATAATTTCTGATTGTATAGTACAAATTGATTGTGGACATAGGAAACAAGAATCAAATTTATTACATGTAACGAAATTGTTGCCAGTTACTGATCAATTTACCTAATGCTGGGTAAATTGCCCCCTAGGGGGGGAGATGTAAAATAATTTAAATCATTATTTTATTTACGCATGATCATATTTTGGTTGATGTAGGACAGAGGTTTAGTTGGTATATGATTTAGTCTTAAGACAATTGTGAGTTTGTTAAAAAGCGAGTCGAATAATAACTTATTCTTTCGATTCACTTTCAGGTAATTATTTCTGTTTGTTGTATTTGTATTTGAAATTAATAAAATCACTTTCAGTGCATCCAGATAAGTTTTATTGGATTCGGAATTAATAGATAAGAATTTACAAAATTATATCTGCAAATAATATGGCCACTCCATGCTCCGTTAAATCGCCTCCGGAGTAAAATAATTTATTTCCGTTTAACGTATCAATCACACCTCACCCTTTCACCTTCCCTCACTCATACCTAATATGTCCCACCTCATTCTATTCATTTCGCGTTCTGCGTTGGCTAGTTTCCCGACCCGATACAAAGTTTTCACGTTCCACGTAGCCACCGACAATGTTCTTGTTCTCCTCTTGTTAGGCTTATCATAGGGATTTCGCTTGATGATGACCTGGGAGGCCCTATGGGCAGTTGTTCCGTTGCACATGATCAGTAACCTCATTAACCACATTTTCTACAGCCATTTTAACTTTATTAGGGATGCTATGGTGAGCCTTTAATGCATTGGTTTCCCGTTGCCTTATGCATATCCATGTCATTGATCGTTCCAAGATTCATCCGCCTTTAGGAGCGGTTTCTCACTCCAAGGACAAGAAGATGCCCTTACCCTTGTCAACTCCTCCACCCGTAGCTGTTGATTGACAGGGGGAGATTACTTATACCGGTAATCACTCGGTCGACAGAGACTCGTTGGTTATCCAGCAGGGTGCACCACGTGCAGGTGAGGTTGTCATTTGGGTCGACATTTTCATTCTTTGCCGTCACCTCTTACACCCCTCGTATTCTACATCAGCAAAATTACCGACATTTGGGCAAAAGACTAGTACTCTGTTATTCAGGTTTTTGTGATAAAAAGAACGCTTGCGAAAATCTGTTTCTTTGAATTTTCATCCTGAAAACATTCGCTAAAAAGGTTGCATATGATTAAAATAGCGAACATTTCAGAATTAGATTGATATAAGTTGTTTATTGAATTACAATTACTTCTGTAAATATCTCTCTGAATTTCCTTATAAACAATGTATAACAACAATGTATAACGGGTCGTTATATTTACAATAAAAATAAACCGAATGGAAATAAAGCGAAGAATGAATCGAATAATACACAAAAGAACAATGTGTCATGTGGCGCAGATTTTGATAAGGAACCTCTTCGATCACGGGCATTCTCTTTTCACGTGTCGAGATATACACTGAATTTGGTTAATAAATTGTGGATTTTTGGAAAAATTTGGATTGTGTATCGCTAAATAGCGGATATAAATTCGATTCGTGTGTTGATTAATTAGATTAATTCGTAAACTGACGGATTGAAGGAGAATTTTGTGCAAAAAGGATCAGAACAATGTAAGTTTCATTTATTTGTTGGTTTCCATTGGTTTTTTGTGAGATTCAGCTTGTAATTTCCTTCTCTATTTACTGTTGCCTTTTTTTAATTGGGTCTGGGAATAACTTTTGACAATAATTGAACGACACTGTCGATTACCGGAGCCATAATATTTTGGAATTCTCGAAGAGCCCGTGAGAAAGACCGTCCACCATCACCTGGACCTGCATTCGCTGGATCCTCGTTTACGCACTCGGCCGCTAGCCTAAGGTCGTATGAATTTCATTTATTGTTTACGCCTGAAAGTTATATTTCCGGAAAGATTGACAATAATTCAGCGAGGGAGTACAATCGAGTCTTTCGTGTTTTAATTATCGGTTTTTGTTTCTTAATTGTGTAATTTTGTAGGAGCTAGGTTCTTGATATCTAGCATTTGTATTTACCTGCGATATTAATTCTGTATATATAAATATCATGTGTAATTATGTTGATGTATAATCAATTTGATGTACAGGGCGGACCATTAACGTATTTCAAATAATTTTGTTTTTCTATGAACATCTTACCGGAATAAAGCAAGTTTGGCCAATCTTCTTTGTCTGGGATTTATCATTTGTTAAGATTTAGCTCCAATACCGTTAATGTCACGCATTTAAATTCATTTAAATTTCTCTGATTTGTAAATATTATTGCGGAGTTATTATAGTAAAATAAATATCAAGGTTTCTATAATTTTTTTTATTTCTCGGTTGATACAACATTTTTGGGTATTCGAATTGTGAAATAATTTAGGTCTCTTATATCCAGATAGTGAGCGTGATAGTTAAAAGCAAAAATTGTGTGGCGCTTCCGGTTTACTGATAGTTATATTTATTGATTCATTTGGTCGAACCACCCCATCTCGACTGAGTTGCTGGCCTGTCACGCTTACGAAAGCTGTCACCTGCTTAACCCAGTATTGAATTCATCTAATTTATTTTAATTGGTGAGATTTTTTTTAATTCTTTTAGTATAATAGTGAAAGGACGTTATTGTTTTTTTTTATTGTTAGTTTGAGGCGTAACAAATGTCAGGATAAAAATCCTAATTCCTCTTCGTTGCCATTTTCAATTACCATTTTTATTACAAGTTTAATGTGATTTTTTTTTTCAGTTTTCCCAAAATTAACAGTCAAGCCACCCAAGCATGCTTTTCATTAAGGAACACTAGTGCAACTGCAGGGGATACACAACACTTTTTTTATAAAAATGTAAACAATCTTTATAATAAATATCTATGCAAAGGTTTTTTTTACTGAAATTATTTTGAGGTCATAATGTTCTCTAACGGCCGTTTTCAACAACCTATCTAACCTCCAAATCTATGGATAGATTGGAAATGGGACGAATCTGTCATTTAGTACCTATTTCCGTTTCAATATACTACCTGCTGATGATAATTTATATTGGAGACCACCATCTACCTTCTTCCGAAAAGAAACCCGATAGCGAACCATAGATAGAAACTATCATTGTTATTCGCCTACCCGTGTTTCAAGGAAATTCTAGGTTACCTTAGGTGTCAAAAAAGATCTTTAGTGGGTGAAATCGTTTACTGGCCGAGTTCGACCAGTAACAACTAAGATCTCTTAAATGTGAGTGTTGAAATTTTTTCATTGTTGACTTCAGAGGATTTAAGCATCAATAAATTCATATAATTATAGATTATTTCAGTTGCGACGAAAGCGATGAGGAATTATTAGGCATGATTAATTAGTTCTACGAAGAAAGTGATTCTGAAAAGGCAATCCAGCGAAAAGTTTATGAGAGACGTGTTGACCACATGACTGTTTTCAATGATTGTGAATTAACATATAGGTTTTGACTGTTTACATATAGGTTTTTTATACTGGCTAATGTTGATCTCATTTGTTCAAACAGCCAATCAGAAAAGAGTGTTTCCTAAAATAAAAAAATATATCATTGATACTCCGATCGGAAAATGTAAGACAATAAAATTCAAATTTAGATTATCTTTGGAATAATTCTTTAAAATTCCCAAATCAGAAGACAGTTTGTTTTCCAGTACATCATTTAAATATAAATTGAAAAGTAAAGAGCTAGAACTGATCCTTGAGGAACACCGTTTTTGAATATTTTGAAATTGCTACTCTTATTGTCAATAAAAACACGAAACCTTCTGTCAGATATCATATTTTCTAATAATCGTACCACTTTCCCTCACTTCTGATGGGTATAGAGTTTGAAAATTAATCCATCTCTACGTGGTGAGAATTTAAATAAATCTTAAAATTATATATCATTAATAAATCAATTACGATAGTATCACTAACAAACAATATCAATCTTTTAATGCTATAGCGTGAACAATAGTTTTTGTTAGTCTATCTTTAGCTTATACAAAAAAACTGGATGGTTTACCCACTCAAGAGCGAGGGAGTCTGGGTGTTCATGACGCGATACGAGGTCGGGACAAAATTTTTACTAGTAAAGATGACGGGTTGTTGAAACGGTGTAGCGTAGCGACGGCAAGGTTGGTAGGAACTAGGAACGTTGACGGCCAGTATCACTTCAAATATGATGCAAAAGAAGAATAACGTAAACTGTCCATAGTATTGAAATAATAAAAGAGGCAAAATTTAGAATGCAAATTAATTGTTGGATGTATACATCCAACAATTAATTATACACTTTCTTTCGAAGGGCCATGTGACAATAAACAGATAAATTTGAAGAACCCAGAAATGCTGAAATATTGAATAAGGGTAGTTTCCGGAGCACATTTTCAGATTACAGCTCAAAAATTCGGGCCGAATTCTTTTTGTGAGACTTCAATATGCCGAAAAGATATATTGCTCATTTATAGCTCACTACAATTCGCCATTTTTAAATTTATTAGGGTCATTTATTGAGTATTATTATTTCGAAAAATTCATCTTTGTATTTTATTATTTGTGTTAATTTTGTTGATAAGAAACTGAATAGTTGCCCTTTGATAATAATAACAACTCACTCAATTTTTCGTCGAATCGACTTTTCATGTCTTCTAATTTTTCTTAATATATGACGAACAGAATTCCTAATAATAATTAATATTTTTAAATCAGAAAGATCAACACTATAATGTCATGAGATACTGGTATAAAAATAGCAGGTAGTAATCGAGAGCTTAGCTTCTATTCGTTCTCTAAAGAATCAATATTTTCATACAATCATAGAAAAAATAATTGTTTTTCTGTTGTCATCATATTCTGTGAGAGGAGCCAAAGTGACAGAGATGCCGTCGAGCCATAAAACCCTTCGTAATTCCGTAATTTACGAAATCTGTGTACTGTCTACTATGAAGCAGTACATTTCCTCAGCCATCATTTACCTCTGTCACTGTCGTTTTTGTACCGCTGACCAGGACCAGGACCAAGATTTATCCCCTCTCCTTCTTTGTATTTGTCGAGTGACTTCTGTGGCTCCATAGATTCCTGGTCCTCATAGAGGCGAAGTGGTACGTTGTATAAAAATGAGCCGTCCTTACATTTCTTCATCGTATACGGAACAAATGAGCCGCCTCTTGTAAGAGGTACCCAACACAAATCTTTAGGTATGATAGGAATCCGTGGTATTAATATATTTTCACCTCGGCCATTTAAAATATTCGCTAACGTTTTTCATTAATTTATTAATGACTGATCGCGTACCGTTGCACAGGCGGGTTCAAATCACGAAGAAAAATAATCACAGAGCCAATATTTAATTGTAGATTATGCGGTGGCATGCCTAGCAAATCCAGTGAGTTCAAAAAGTCTGTGGGAAAATTTACTGCTTCTCTGTCGTCGCAAACTATGTAGGGAGTGAGAAAAAGCTTATTGTGTAATAGTCCAGTCAATAAAGCCTGGGGAACGAAATAATTAGCGGCAATGAAAATTTTTGCTTTTATTGTTTGGGACAAAATATAGGATACCCAAAAAACTTTTCAACCCTCTGGAGGAAAGGCTTAAGAGGGGAGGGGGTAAAAAAAGTTTTTTTCTTATAACTCTGGATGAAGAATTCCGAACGGGTTGAAATTTTGAAGAATGGTTAAGTTGATAATTATACATCTTGTATTAAAATTTCAACCCTCTGGGGTGAAGGCTAAGTGGAGGAGGGGATGAGTAAGGTTTTTTTCTCATAACTCGAGAAAAAAAATTCCGAATGGGTTGAAATTTTAGGGAATGGTTAAGCATACAATTATCTATCTTGCGCTGAAATTTCAACCTTCTGGGGTGAAGGCTAAGTGGTGGAGGGGGTGACATAGGTTTTTCTTCTCATAACTTCGGATAAAAAATTCCGAATGGGTTGAAATTTTAGAGCATGGTCAAGAATAAAATAGTCTATCTCGTGTTGAAATTTCAACCCTATGGAATGAAGGCTAAGCGGTGGAGAGGGTGAGGAATGTTTTCTTCTCATAACTTCGGTAAAAAAATTCCGAACGGGTTGAAATTTTGAAGCATTGTTAAGTTAATGATTACCTAGCTTATATTGAAATTTCAACCCAATGGGGTAAAGGCTAATCGGTGGAGGGGGTGAGAAAGTCTTTTCTCTCATAAGTCCGGATAAAAAATTCCGAATGGGTTTAAATTTTAGAGCATGTTTAAGTAAGTACTTATCCATTTTGTATTAAAATTTCAACCCTCTGGGGTGACGGTAAGCGGTGGAGGGGGTAGGAAAAGTTTTTTTCTCATAACTTCGGATAAAAAATTCCGAATGGGTTGAAATTTTAGGGAATGGTTGAGCATACAATTATCTATCTTGCGCTGAAATTTCAACCCTCTGGGGTGAAGGCTAAGTGGTGGAGGGGGTGACATAGGTTTTTCTTCTCATAACTTCGGATGGAAAAATTCCGAATGGGTTGAAATTTTGAAGAATAATTAAGTTGAAGATTATACATCATGTATTAAGATTTCAACCCTCTGGGATGAAGGCTAAGCGGTGGAGAAGGCGAAAAATACTTTTTTCTCATAACTCCGGATAAAAAATTCCGAATGGGTTGAAATTCTAAAGAATGGTTAAGCATACAATTATCTATCTTGTGTTACAATTTCAACCCTCTGGGGTAAAGGCTAAAGGGTGGAGGGGTTGAGAAAATTTTTTTTTTCATAACTTGGGATAAAAAATTCCGAATTAAATTCCCCCGCTATTTTCCGCACTCAATTCAAGAAAAAATACGCTAATCGCTATAAAATGGAACTTTATCCGCTATAAGTGTGAAGTAATCTGCGTATCGTTGTTATAACGAACTCAACCTCGAAACCCATTGTTGAGTGGAAAGAATGACTTTTTTACATGTAAAACTACTCACATAATGTTCAACTGCCGAACATTATTGTTGTAACTGTAACAGCTCACTATAGCTTTTCATAATAATTCTGGACCATGATTTACTCCATACATTGTTTCTTGATAAGGACGAGTAAATTCTTTTTTTTTCCCCAAATTTTTAAATTTTCATATTTATAGTCCTGAGGAATATCATGACTAATTACAACATAATTTGCTTTCTTGCAAGTTCCCTTACTATTTGATGTTAAATTCTCAAAGTCTTGATATTTTCCGTAATTAGAAAACAAAGTACATTTGAAAAATCGGGAAATTCGTGAATTGTTCAAAATTCACAATTTTCATCAAACAATTCCGGCTATATTCGGTTTTTAGTCTATAAGACACGCTCATCGATAATCGCATTACGATATCAACCATGATTTCCCACTCAAATAACGAAAAAGTCGCTGAATTCCAAGGTCCATAAATCGCTGGATAATCATTGTCCTTCTTAATTCGTCTCATATAGGGTATCTGTCAAAAAACCTTTCGGGTGGAAGGGTCAAGGATGCGTGCTACCTGAGTACCGACCAAATTGAAAAATACCGTTGGATCTTGTGTTGAAATTTCAACACTCTGGGGTAAAGGCTAAGCGGTGGAGGGGATGGGTAATGTTTTCTTTCCATAACTCTGGGTAAAAAATTCCGAATGGGTTGAAATTTTGAACCATCGTTAGGTTACTGATTTTACACCTCGTATTAAAATTTCAACCTTTTGCGATCAAGGCTAAATGGTCGTCAGGGTGAAAAAATTTTTTTTTCATGAAACCTTTTATAAATGACTTGTGAAAAAGCGGATCCACAACTACTTTTTACTTCTACCATCGTGAATTGACACTGATCTTTATTTTCTTCTATATATTCTAATGAGGTCCATTTTAGAAGTCACGGTATCAGAGTTTGGTCGGCCAATTTTGCCACTAGAGCTTCCCCTCGGAGCGGTGCTGAACCGTTTATAGCAAGGTCGTTGATACAGGGCATTGCAAGCCACTAGATCGACGTCCTGGATCTTCTTGAGAATCTACAAAAATGAGTCACATTCTTTATTTTCAGATGTTATTCTCCTATTCAAATTAATTTTTCTTTTCAAAAATCAATAAGTTTCTCCCCGAAGTAATGTTTTTCTTATTGCAATATAAAATCCTCCTTTTATTCAACAGTCTTTGAATTATCGTGAAAAACAATTTCAGTATCAAGCAAATGAAATAACGATTACATTTCTCATTAATAATAATTTTGATTGATGTTGAATTGCTCAACATTTTCCTAAATATTGTTCAAAAAACTGCTTCATTCGGGAATGAAAATCCAATTGATAATGGACAAAAATACTCAACCATAAAACTGGAGATTTCGACTATGAATAGAGGTATCGAAGGGACCGCACGTGATTATATTGCCTGGTTTTCTAAACATGTGTCATCTCAGGTCTGTGTTGCCGCTGGCTTGATGAGAACATAATGTTAGCACAGATTTGTCTTCAAATTATGTTGGCGTGTGCCAAAATATACAGGTTTTACTAGAATTTATGTTCAAATTTCAAATTGATTTAAAAGAACATTCTCATGAGCGATCGGTAGAATCAACAGTTTTGCAGAAGTTTACACATTTCTATCCTGTTTGCTTAACAATACGCACACTGTGAAACAGGTTTAGTAGCGATGGTTTTTTAGAGTGGCATAAATTTCATTCGCCAAGTAGGTATTGATGATACGTTCTAAGAAAAATTGTTATATTTTACTTAGATTTTTCAAATCAGATATCTTATCAAAAATGCATTTATTTGAAGATATGGAAGTTTTTGGGAAGGACGTCGAAAAAATTTGTGCTTACATTGGAAAGAAAACAGAAAAAAATTCAAATATCAAACGAAATTTCCTAATTATTGGACGATTTTAAGAAGGCCATAACTTTGAGATAAATTGTTGTATGAAAAATCAAAAACTTGGAAATTGCAGCTCCAAGTGTTGAGTTTTTGGATTAAAGCTCTTAAATTTTATTGCGTTAGTGCTCAATGAGTAATCTTAGAGATATCAGCGACAAAAAAAGTTCAAAATTTTTTCAACACTTTTGTTTGGTCTACGAGCGTGGAAAACAATTTTTTGCTAAGCAACCATAATGATCGGATACCTTGTTCATTCAGCTTCAATTACTATTTCCTTCGACCTTGATACGTCCATTTCTGCAGAGTTATTATCGGTCTTCAAATGAAAAAGGATTCATATGTTTTTGATTCTCGATATCTCAGCAACCAACGATTATACAATAAATTGAAGGGAGGTTCCAGAAACTTGAAGGAATATCCTTCAACTCATAGCCATAGCTGTTTCGTCAGAGGCATTTAAAAGTGCAATAAAAATGGGTGGTTTTTCCGAAAGCTAAGCACTGGATCGAAAATATTGATTATTTTACTGTAGTACAATATGTCCACAAAAACTCAACGAAAAGACTATCTAATCCACCCAGCCATTTTTTTGTTTGACTCGGTCGAAATTTTGATAAAATTAAAGAATAACGTTGTTTGCTCTGATGCTTGATGATGTATAATCATCAACTTAACCATTCTTCAAAATTTCAACCCATTCGGAATTTTTTATATGAAGTTATGAGAAAAAAACTTTTCCTACCCCCTCCACCGCTTAGCCGTCACCCCAGAGGGTTGAAATTTCAATACAAAATGGATAAGTATTTACTCAAACATGCTCTGAAATTTCAACCCATTCGGAATTTTTTATCCGGACTTATGAGAGAAAAGACTTTCTCACCCCCTCCACCGATTAGCCTTTACCCCATTGGGTTGAAATTTCAATATAAGCTATGTAATCATTTACTTAACAATGCTTCAAAATTTCAACCCGTTAGGAATTTTTTTACCGAAGTTATGAGAAGAAAACATTCCTCACCCCCTCCACCGCTTAGCCTTCATTCCATAGGGTTGAAATTTCAACACGAGATAAACTATCTTATGCTTGACCATGCTCTTAAATTTCAACCCATTCGGAATTTCTTATCCGAAGTTATGAGAAGAAAAACCTATGTCACCCCCTCCACCACTTAGCCTTCACCCCAGAGGGTTGAAGTTTCAACGCAAGATAGATAATTGTATGCTTAACCATTCCCTAAAATTTCAACCCATTTGAAATTTTTTTTCCCGAGTTATGAGAAAATAACCTTACTCACCCCCTCCTCCAACAGAGCTGTGCTAAGCACCGAAAAAAAGTGCTTCGAGCACTAAGCCCTAAGCACTCGAAAAAAAAGGCTTCGAGTCTCGAGTTCTAAGCACCGCTTTCGACAGAAGGCTCCGGATTACCGAGCACTTTTGCAAAAGTAATTGAATATTTCGAGCACTAAGCACTAAGCACTTTAGTGGGAACTATTTTATGTAATGTTGTTCGATTGAAATGAGAACTCTTTAGCTTCATCGACATATCTAAAATTATGATTTCGAGACTGGGAAAAACTCAAAAGCCATTTTATTTGTTTTGTGAAACGCATGCATTCAATTTACATTCTGGTACTAGTTAATCTTATTCGTCGATCTGAATCTGAATGGCTGTTCCTAATCAATGCATAAAGTTGAATTGATAATCGAGGACCAATTATTTTATAAGCGAGAACACATTACTGAAAAAATTTGGAGAGCACTGACGTGACATCAGGAGCTTTTACGCGCTTGTTCTAAAGTCTTTTCTCAGACTTAAAAAGAGTGCGATTCAAAATCAGCCAGCACAATGAGTGTGAAAGAATCAATAAACATATATCTTAAATGGAAGTTGAGTGAACTTACAGTTCAGCAAATTCTTCGATCTGGCATTCTTTCCACATTTCTATACCATATATAAGTTGTTGTAGTTGAGTGTCATCAATTATAACCGAATTTCAGATTCATAATTGCTGAGCTATCGGACAGGTCTGGCCCAATAACTAACTTGACTTATATTTGGATAATAAATTAATTCTATTAATATGGAATCCCTATCTCATCTCCTTCGGAAGATAGAGAATATTCAGACAAACATTTTCAAATTGGACCACCGTTTCTTCATCACGAGTCAAATCCAACCGATGGCGATCATTTTCAGCTCGATATTCAGAAATTAAAGACATTTGGGAAAAAATAGTTCTCTTGTCGCAAAATTCATAATGACATTTCCATTCAAAATATCACAACTGCACACACCAGTATTTTAGACATGTTTGTCATAAAAATGAACCCACAGAATTAGTTTCATTTTCGGCTCAATATTCACTCATAATGACAACTTGTCATAAAATTAAAATCACCCTCATAGAGATTTATAGTTGATGTGATGTGAATTCATAGATAGAAATATAATCTCTGACTTCATTTTCAGAAAAACTCTTATATCTTCTGGAGATTGTACGCTATGATGATGAAATTTTAAAATATTTTAGGTACCTGTACGCTGCATAAATGCCCTAAATTGTTGTGATCTGACGAATAACTTATGAGATATCGTGTATTGAAAAAAAACATTTTGGGAATTTTTAAAAAATTTTCTCTCGTGACGATTTTCTCGAAATTTGGCACACTCCTTTCTTTTAACGCTATCTAGACATTCTCTAAGTTACGAATTGATCGGATGAATATTCAAGAAATTAATGTTATTAACTGCTAAACTATTCGATGGATTTGGCCCAATAACGAACTTGACCGAGATATTTGGACACTCGACCTATTCTGAAAAAATGAAAACTCTAGGTCCCTCATAATAAACAAGGGATATGTTGTCTGAGACCAGCTGATATTGCTTCCAGTGAACTGATTGAGGAATATTTAAATTGTATGTTGATAGGACATCTGGCAAATTAAATCAAATCGAATTTCGTATTTGGTTACGCTAGTAGTTAACTAGACTACAGAATATCGCTTCATCTTCAAAACCACTTTCTGAAATGTTTTACTTATTTTGAGGTCTTTAATCACAGACTAAAATATTGAAACTTTATTTTCAGCATTCGGTATTCTTTGGTACTGAACAAAATTGATTGCAAAACATTTTGGGATGAAATTTTCTTCATCACAGAGTGTTCAAATTGCATTCAATTATGATCTTTTCCTTGAGTGCTTGTTCAATATTATTTATTAGTCCAGTGGCATATTACCCAAAAGTATGGTTTCTCAGAAGATAATTTGGATGAGCTTTTTGCTTGAAAATGTCAAAATGTCCTGGCAAATGAATTTTACTTCTCTAGAAGTGCTTTCAGTGCCCAAGAAATATGAAGTTTTCAGTTTTTCTGGAGCACCAAAATTATGCATTATTCCTTATTAGTAAAAAAATCTTGACACGCCAATGCTTTTTAATGATTTAGATACTCTGATTGGGATTAGAGTGACAATACGTTAGTGCTTTTCGCATTCAATGTAGTTGAAAAATGTCACTTCGAATTATTTATTGAAGTAGATTCATTTTTGACATTTTCATTACTACCTAATATTAATGTTTTTCCACCCTCCCGGGTTTGAATCTCACACTGGAACTGATTTGTTTCATTCAAAAACTCAGCTACGACGGTAAAATTCTGGGGCATACAAATTA
The DNA here is from genome assembly GCA_030674115.1 of Micraspis discolor. Taxonomy (NCBI): domain Eukaryota; kingdom Metazoa; phylum Arthropoda; class Insecta; order Coleoptera; family Coccinellidae; genus Micraspis; species Micraspis discolor. The sequence goes on along the minus strand of JARTUT010002260.1, from coordinate 60,704 downwards.
TCGGTAATCTCGATTTATGTACGAATTCTTGTTGATTCCGAAGGAATATTTGATAAAATATCGAGTATTGCAAAACATGTTTTTGGGAATGTTTTAACAATTTTCTACCGTGTCGATTCCTTCGAAATTTGGCCAACCCTTTTATTTCAAAATCGTCCAAGGTACGAATTGATCGGATGAATATTTTAGGAATTATTGCGAAAATCAACTTTCAAATGCCAAACTATTCGATGGATTTGGCCCAATAACGAACTCGACCGAAATATTTGGGCAATCAACCTATTTTGAAATTATGAAAACTCTAGGACTCTAGGTCATCTACTTCGGAAGATAGAGAGTAAACAGCCGGAGGGCCCGCGTCCGGACATACTCAAATGTTCTTCATCAGGAAGTCGAACCCAATTGATTGAGACATTTGGGTAAAACGATAGCTCGCTGTTCCCCTAGAAACAAGCGCGCAAAAATGAGGGCTGTGTTTCAAGGATTGCCATAACTTTCGAATTTTACAACTACCGGTTACCCACCGAGTGCCTCTGATAAGGTAGTTATTGAACCCTGGTTTTGTGTATTTGAATGTCTCCGTGGGCTTAGGGCCCAATCGAACGTTTCACAAACTTTCCAAATAATCAACAGATTTGCTGACGGAAATTCCGAAGAGTGCTAAAATTGATGGGTCATAAAAAATATGCACAAGAACATCTGGCTTAAAAATTCCCAATTGGGAACGGCAGTTTGGTCTAACGTTTTTGTGAAAATATTCGTTTGTTTACAATATTTTAAAAGAGCTTATCGATCTTCTGTTATTATGGTGTAATATCCATTTTAATCAGTGATATGATGTTGTGAAAAAGAGTACAGAAAATTTTGTGTAATAAATCAATCTAGTCTAGTTCGAATTTTCGTTTTATTTCACATCTATTCGAATTCCCAACATTTGAACCAGTAATGAATGAAGTTTATTTAAGAATATGGTTTTCTTCGTTTACCATTTTTCAGTTGGAGTCTACAGATTCGCTCAAAGTATTTCTACCGTTTTCGCTCTCTGACGTTCGAGACTACTGATGTGATGCATTGTTCGCTTAAGGGCTCGTTTATACTGGCTGGTACCTTATGCCGTAAGCCCTTACCTTATTCCCTATGCCGTAAGAGTTTCAGTAGGCGTTTATACTGGCTGTTAACTTAACCTTAAGCAGAACATAGAGTTTATGGATTTTGCTGTATGCTTGTTAATAATTGTCATTTTGAATTTGAGTTTCAATGTTTTGAAACGTACTGACCATCTTGAATTATAATTTATAATATTATTTGAAATTACCGCTATTAAAACTGAGATCGATTCTGTATTCAATACTCTGATATAAATATTTGACGCTCTATAGAATGCGCATGTGTTGAAAAAACTCGCCCACTATTACATTCCCTTAATTTGTCTTACTTATAAGGTAGTCTTATACACTTATAAGATAATCTAATCTAATTATGTAATATATATCTGTAATTTGTCCAAATTATTTATGAATATATATTTCTATGAATTTGTCCCTAGAAGTTGAACATTTTAAGGGTAAGGGAAAAGGTTAGGGAATGAGTATGAACGAAAGCATTGAATTCCTATGGTTCAACTTTTAAGGTTAAAGTTACGGCATAAGGTACCAGCCAGTATAAACGAGCCTTTAGTGTGGATGGAGCATATAAGTGAAAAATCTGAAAATGCTGCAAAGCAGTCTCAACGCGTTTGTTCTGTAAGTGATACGATATAAACATGCATTTATACGAACACAATTTAGCCCTTAAACAACTTCAGACTCATGAAGTGTCATCAAAGGAAACATAAATTATTGAAAAATAAGCATTTGACCTACAATGCACAAAACACATTTTGATGAATACCATATAATTTCATCGAGAAATCGTTATGAAATTAAATGTAGCTGATAATCAGATTGTTTATAGAAATTTTCCTATTTTGGATCCCTTTTTTGTGATGAGACACGAAGGGTTATAGTAACAAGGAATGAGAATTCAAAATTTCCAATCTATTCGCTTTCGGTTCCATAAAATTATAATATATTTTCAGGATTGATGAAATTTAATTATATTCAGGAAATCAATAACGTCCATAAAAACATCATAGATATCTGACGAATATCTTATAAAGAATCGGTTCTAATAAAAGAATTTTTTGGGAATTTTTAATAAATTTTCTGTAATGGCGATTATCTCGAAATTTGGAAAACGATTTAATTTAACATCATCAAAACACCTTCTGAATTATAAATTGATCAGATGAATATTCTAGGCAAAAATCAAATTTTGAATGCTAATAACTAACGATGGATTTGGCCCAATAACGACCTATTCTGAAAAATGGAATCTCTATGTCATCTCCTTCGGAAGATAGAGAGTATACGATCGGAGGGCCGGCCAGCCTGACCTACTTAAATTTGACAAAGGTTTCTCCATCAAGAAGTCGAACCCAATGGATTGAAACCATTTTCGGCTCGATATTCGGAAATTACAGACATTTGGACAGAACGATAACCCGCCTGTTCCACTAGTAACAAGCGCGCAAAAACAAAAAATTTTCTGGCCGTCATAACCATAAAGTCAAATCAATGATGACTGAAGCAATACTGAATATTAATTCAAAACGATCATATTATCTTTGCGCACATAAAAAAATCAAATACCGTACCTGCTTATATTGACCCTACTTCAAGAATTCGGAAAGGCTTAGTGCTTAGCGGATTACTAAGCACTAAGATTTTCGCGAGAGTGCTCCGAAAAACAAGCACTAAGCACTAGCCTTTGAAAAGTGCTCGCGAGCACAGTGCTCGGAAGCACTAAAGTGCTTAGAGTGCTTTCACGAGCACTAAGCACAATGCTTTGGCACAGCTCTGTCCTCCACTTAGCCATCACCCCAGAGGGTTGAAATTTTAATACAAGATTTATCATCATCAACTTAACCTTTCTTCAAAATTTCAACCCTTTCGGAATTTTTTATCCGAAGTTATGAGAAAAAAATCTTTGCTACCCCCTCTACAGCTTAGCCGTCACCCCAGAGGGTTGAGATTTTAATACAAGATGTATAATTATTTACTTAACCATCCCTAAAAATTTCAACCCGTTCGGAATATTTTATCCAGAGTTATAAGAAAAAAACCTTTTTTACCCCCTCCCCTTCTAAGCCTTTTCTCCAGTGGGTTGAAAATTTTTTGTGTATCCTATATTTTGTCCCAAACAATAAAAGCAAAAATTTTTATTGCCGCTAATTATTACGTTCCCCAGGCTTTATTGAATGGACTATAAGGGAAACAGGAGATCGGCTTCTCATCCCTACTCTGCGCTGTTTACTGGGCCAGAAGTAACACCTGTAAACAACTGGAGGGGATAAATAATCAAATGACGATCGATCAGTTATCGACTGGGGATGAAAAATGATTGAATTACTGAAATATCTATTTACAAATAAGGTTTCTCTGTATAAAAGGGTAAAAATTTATTTTAAATTTTGCAATGCGACATAAAAAAAATTAGGAAATTGAAAAAATGTCTGAAAATTGAAGAATAAAGTTAAGGGTGGACAACCCTTATTACAAAGAGGTATAAAAATAGATTTTGACCGATTCTCAAACCTACTCAATATGCTTACAAAATTTCATTAAAATTGGTCGAGCCGTTTCGGTGGCGTACGGGAACGACCATTGTGACACGAGAATTTTTTTTATATAGACAGATTGATAGATAGATAGATAGATAGATAGATAATTTATTTTGTTCGAAGTACATGATGAAATGTACAAGAATTCAACGTCAAACTAAGATACATTAAAGAGAAATCGACCTTTCAGCCTTACAAAAATCAAAGTATTCCTTAATATTATAAGGTTCACACCTCAAAATAAAAGAGTTCAGCCTAAACAGCAGTAGTTTTATTGTATTTACATCACGAAATTGCCTTGGAAATGCATTAAACATTTTCATGCACATGTACATAGCATTATGCTGTGTCAAAGTGAACTTATGAGCTGGAAAGAGATAACAGTCTATTTGCCTTGTCTTTTCATTCTTATTTCGATATGGCTCAAAAATAACCCGATGATGACTTAGAAACTTGAGGGAAGTGTACAGCTCGAAAAACACCCCTACATGACTGCCTGTATTTCATGTTCATAATGGATCTTGAAGCATACTTTTGTTTTACGAAAAGGCTGTCCGTGAAGGAACTGTTTCCCCAGCAAACAATACCATATGACAAATTCGATTGAAAAGCAGCATAGTGAAAAATCTTCAAGGTAGGCAGATCAACAGACTTCTTGAGAACATTAATGGCGTACAACGCTTAATTTAATTTTTTATTTAAGTGATGTATATATACATCCTTACTCAACTCACGATCTACATGGACCCCAAGGAACCTGGTAGACTCAGAGATATTCACTTGACTTTCATCTAGAGAAATTTCATCTGGGAATTAAAATTTTCACCTTGAAAAGTAAAAAACAGCACATTCTGTCTTTTGTGCATTCAATTTGAGCATGTTTGTTGTTCACCATTTTTTTACAATCGAAAAGGCAGTATTTAATTCTTCATTCAATTGAGGGGTCTTACACAAGATCTTGATAATATTGGTGTCATCAATATAGATGATTGCATTCAACAACTGGTCACTATTGTGAGGTAGATCGTTTATATATACAATGAACAGTAAAGGAACTAGTATGCTGCCTTGGAATTACTTCATTATGATATCCTTATCCTCAGAAATGAAGCTTTTATCGTTGATAGTAATGAATACTTTTTGTTATCGCTCTTGTAGGTAGCTTTGTATAGGTTTTAGTTGGTTATCCCTCATACCATATGCTTCAAGTTTACTTAATAATCTACTATGGTCTACAGAATCGAAAGCATTGGAAATATCTAGAAATAGTCCTGCTGGCACTTCACCCTTTTCAATTGCTGTGATAACAGTTTGAGTCAATTCAAAATAAGATATGGAAATATTATTTCTATCCAAATAGCAGTAGGATGAAAGATTTATCATTCATTAGAGAAATTTCGATACTATGTAACGTCAACACATACACACCTACTCGCACTGAAGCCTTGAAGAAATTTAATAAAGATCTGAGGGTAAACGTACTAGGCACAAACAATAACAGAGACACAATACACACACGCGAAATGGATACCGATACAAATAAAGCAGAAGTAATTAGCGCACTGAAAGGAACACTCCGAGAAACAGGGGAGGAGAAACATCACAGTAGGGGAACAGCGTTCAAACATAAATGATACGCAAGCGGTCACAATCACCCTTCGAGGTGAAGCCATGAAGAAAATAAAGGAGATCAAAATCGGTCTAGCGAAGTGCCAAATTGAAAGAAGGATGCAGGTCACGCAGTGTTAGAGATACTGCGGAGCTACGATCATAAATCCAAAAATTGGCAAGGAGTAGATAGAAAGAACACCCGTTTCAGGTGCGGCAGAACAGGTTCTAACGCAAGGGTCTGTAAACAAAAACACCACTGCGTACTATGCTAAGAAGACGGACACTCGTGTGGATTTGGCAGATATAAAGTGTTCAGAGATACACTCGCGAGAGCAAAAAGGGGCGAAAGAGAGAGAGAGAAGCACGATCTTAGGACCAAAGAAGAAAAGCCAAGGCTTCAAGAGGAAACGAAGATGGATTAAAGACGAACAACCTGGTGGAGCCTTTCCCCACATACAGTGACCAGGTTGACAAAATGGATACAATACTGCAAACAAATTTGGATAGAACCCGAGCAGCCTACGCACGCAGTAGTAATATCAGGGAAGGTGGATATCCTAGTAGTCTTTGAACCAAAAAAAAACTAACATCCAATGATAATTTGTTCCTAAATGAAGAATAAAACATTGCCATCAAAGTCTACAATAAGAACCTGGCACGACAAGGGCCTTTGAATATTGAACGAAAACGAAAGAGAAATTAATAATGAAATTCTGAAAAAGTATGAAAAAATAACTCGAAAGAAAATCGAATGTTGGAGATCGACGTCTGCCTACCTGGTTTCACAGTACGGCTGAATTCGATGTGTCCAGGCACTCACGAGCGAGAATAGTCACTTTTTCACCAGAGTTCTAATTTGTAGTTTTATCGAGAAATTCATTGCGAAGAAAAGTGTTGCACTTTATCGGATGAACGCCGGGTTCAGTTCTCTGTCTGTTCGACATAGGTCATATGCTCCAACATATGTTACGCGTTAATCGGAAAGTAAAATGAACATATACAGAGTGTAATATTATTGAATCGAGCAAGCAACTCGGAACAGAAATGAATGAATTAAACAAAACTTAATTCAACTAATGAGTTGCAGTAACATAACCGCCCACCTAAAATAGAATATTTTATGAAACAAAGCTGGCACGACAAGGGCCTTTGAAAATTAAACGAAAGCGAAAGAAAATTAACAATGAAATTCTGACAATAAGAAAAAAAATGACTCGAAAGAAAATCGAATGCTGGAGCAATCGACGTCTGCCTACCTGGTTTCACAATACGGCTGAATCAACGTGTCCAAGCACTCAAACGAGAATAGTCACTTTTTCACTAGAGTTCGAATTTGTAGATTTATCGAGAAAATTCATTCATTGCGAAGAAAGTGTTGCACTGCCGAACGAGCGCGGCTTCAGTACGTCATGGATGAACGACGATTTCGTACTCTTGTCTGTTCGACATAGGTCATATGCTCCAACATATGTTACGCGTTAATCGGACAATGAAATGAACATATACGTGGGCCGCACGAAACGAGCAAGCAACTTGGAATAAAAATGAATGAACTCAACTAATAACAATGAGTTGCAGTAACATAACCGCCCACCTAAAATAGAATATTTTATGAAACAAAGCAAATATAAAATTGAAAAGATATCGAACATAAAGCAAAAAATATATACATATATACATCAACATACGTCATAATTATTGGAGAGGTAATGGACATAATTTAACCACTGATCTCTGCACTACACCTTGAGTAGTCCGAATAGTAGCTACTCTAGCTATTTTATCAGGGCCAGGATGCAATTTCTCAATGCGTCCAAGTCGCCAGCGCAATGAAGGGAGTTGATCATCTTTTATCAAGACTAGTGCACCTATTGAATAAGGAGGCGAGTAACTATTGAACCACTTTTTTCGTTGTTGCAGTGTGTTCAGGTATTCTAAATTCCATCTTTTCCAAAAATCCTGATGCATACGAGTTAAAAGCTGCCAACGCGATAATCGACCGATAGATAGGTGAGATAAATCTGGTTCAGGAATAGCAGTTAATGGAGGTAAAGTAAAAAAATGTCCTGGTGTCAGTGCAGATATGTCATTCGGATCATTACTAAGCAGATATAGAGGGCGAGAATTGAGCACAGATTCAATCTGTGTGTGGACTGTATAAAACTCCTGTGTGACCTGTTGAGACAGAAGGAACTGTAAAGTCTGAGCACCTGAATGCAGATATATTTTATGGAAATGCTGAATAAGGAGCTCAGTAAGACGATGAGATGAAGGAAGCAAAGCTGGGTGTTTGTGATCATAAGCCAGACCAGAAAAAGACAGACGACCGCCCACCCTGAGAACACCATCCTCTCCAACAAATGGACTCAATTTTCGAAGTGATTTAGATATGGGATTTCCCGAGATGAGATTATCGATCTGTTCCTTGAACACAACCCGTTGAACCTGTTTTATAATGAAGAAAAGTGCATCTTTGAGATGAACTGCAGAAAATCTATATATCCTAGGAGCTCTAGAGTTTTTCATGAAGTGAACAAATCTGAAAATATAAGCTACCACCCTTTGAAACTTGGACAGAGATGAATACCTGGAGAGCAAATCATCAACAAACGACGGAGAAATGAAAGCTGACAAAGAGAGGTGACGCTCTTCTGTTTGTACAAGATGAAGAGAATTCTCTATTTCATCATTTGCGAAGGTGAGATGTTTGGAACGAAGCCAGTCAGGGCCTGTCCACCACAAAGAGCAGTTCAACAGTTCGGTTGGCGTTAAGCCGCGTGAAGCACAATCAGCTGGATTGTCTCTCGATTGAACATGATACCAATTTTCTGTTGAAACTAAGTTCTAAATTTGAGTTGTACGATTGCTTACAAATGTCTTCCATCGATGAGGAGAAGACTTAATCCATGTTAGAGCTACCATTGAATCAGACCAAGCAAAAATGTCATCTATTGTAAAGGCTGATTAGTAAACAGAGGAAACCACATTAATGAGTTTTGATAATAAGAGACAAGCACACAATTCCAGTCGTGGAAGTGAAATTCTCTTCAATGGGGAGACCTTTTATTTACCACATACGAAAGAGATGTCAATGGAGCCGTCAAAATTGAAAAACCTGAAATATACCACGGCTGCGTAGCCACGCTCACTACTATCTCCGAAACCATGAAGTTTGCAACGATAAAATGGTTTCGATGCAAATTTCCGAGGTATCTTTAATTTACCCAATTCGGTTAATTCGGATTTACACTGATTCCAGCGACGGCTGACATCGTCTGGAAGTGTATCATCCCACTGCAAACCTAATGTCCAAAGATGCTGGATCAAATGTTTAGCAAGAAAAGTAAATGGAGAAAGGAACCCTAAAGGGTCGAAATTTCGAGAAAGTTCGGAAAGTATGGTACGTTTGGTACATACCTGCACAGTGGTTGTAGCGTGCTACATGCACTTTGTGCCCTCCTGTATACATATGTTCTCAACTGAAACAACCTCGCCAAGCGAGCAGACATATGTTTCATATGATAAGGACGTTGATTAACTGGAGGTATTTTACTTCTTTTCTACGTCTACCTTCGAGCAGTGCAAGTATATTGAAATATATTGCTTTCTCAAAAATTGTTTAACAATTTTCTACTATTAGCTCCATTGTACATAGTAATATTCAGTTATCGTGTTTATAAAACCCTCATAAGGGGTAAGTACCTTCCATTTTAGCTTCCCTGTGATTTAGATTGATTGCTTGTGCATTATTTGTTGAATTATTTATTCATTCGTGTATAGAATCCAAATCATGTGCTATTCATTTAATTTATCTCCGATTCTTATGTTGAATATAATTTATTCTGCACCTTTCGATTTCAGGAGAATTTTAAATAATCTTTCTGTTTCTGGATTAATTCGTGTATGACTTGTATGAATTGATTTTTGATGCTTTAAGTATTAAATAAGTTAGTTTTTCTTGTTTGTTGAGATTTTCATTCGAATATCTACAGGTGTTTATATATTTTTTTGTATAGATTTTTTATATGTACGACATCAATCAGAGACAGAATGATAGTCACGATACTTTTGACATTTTTCTGATTTATATCATATTTCACAGTTTTTTCTGGGAGATAATTTCTTCATTTACTCCCTCGAGACTTATGAGCTTGGTATAGTTGTTTGAAAAGGAAAATAGAAAATTCCATCATCGTGAAAATTTCGATTTGGATAAATTGACGACAGCTATCATTGAAGTCCCCCAAGCATCACCATCTACAGGGACGTCATTATAACCAGAGCGACTTTACCATCCATTATTATCAACCACAAGTACACAGGGTGTACCACACAAATAGCAAGTTCAGCCACCGTCTTCAACATTGGAGGAATATATACAGGGAAGTTCAATATAATTAAAAATTGTCTCCTATATCTTAAATATTCGAATTTCTTGTTTTCGATATTATTAATCTGGTGCCAGAATATTTGTAAATATTGTAAATAAACGCTTGTAAATATTTGAGGGTTGTGATTTGCTTTCGAACTTGGGTTGCTTCTATTCTCAGAACTCATTGTCGGAATCCACTCCCACTCGAACGACTGAGCTCGGACATTTTAATATATTTGAAGCCAAGTTAGGCTGCATGGTTTCTGCAAGATAAGAAAATTCGTCCGATGAAGGAAACCACCTCAAACCGAGAATTTTGACTAATAATTGACGATACATTTGTTTGATATCAGCTGTGAAAACGAATCGATGAACACGAAAGTTCATCAAAATGGCAATAATATCCTCTTGTAATTTACGACCTATCAATAGAGCATCATTTAAAGATAAATGACCGGGTACATGAGCTGACGCATCGAAAACAACCCTCAACTTTGTGGATGGACTGTTTGGTTTAATTATACAATGGTGAGGGATATAGAAAGCATATTTCACAATCCGAACTCGTAGAAATCAATGACATATGATCTTTTTCTAAATATTCCCTCATGAAAGTAGAGTATTCCTTGTAAATCTTCTGGTTTTTGATGAGTTTACGTTCAAGGGATAAAAAACGACGTAGTGCGAGAGAATATGTGTCACCGAATGAAAGTGTTGACTGATCAGGTTTAAATGGTAACGCCACAGTGTACCGTCCAGAAGCATTTCTAGAATAGTTCTGAGTGTATAAGTACTCACAAAATTGATCTTCTGGTGATACAATGACATTCTCTGAAACTTCTTCAAGTTCCCAGAATCTTTTCAACGAGGAGTTCAAACCTGATTCAGACAATGACAAATGAAAATTGTTAACTGATATGTTAGGTGATTGAATCTTTCCCATGAAAACCCAACCAAATACTGTCTCAAGTACTGTTGGTTCTAAACCGTTACCCTCGATACGACCCCGTCGAATTATTAAAGAGAATATATCCGCTCCCAGGAAAAGGTCTATTGATTTCGGAATAGAAAAGTTCGGATCTGCTAACTTCTTGTTATAGACACAATTCCAACACGAATGATTTACGAAAGAACTCGGCATCTCCGAACAAATCTTCGGAATCACGACGGCGTCGAATGTAAAAGATGGATTTATCTGACCTGATGGACGAATAGTACATTCAGTGCTGCAATTAGCAGAAGATGAGCTTTCACAAATTCCATTTACCGAAAATGAAGCATCACAAATTTTCAAGCCTAATCTATTTACACACGATTGAGTTATAATATTTATTTGAGAGCCTCCATCTAACAGAAATCGGACCTTCTGATATCTACCCCAAGCATCACGAATCTCGACCTCAGCGGTTGCTAAGAGAACGGTAGAATTTGAAAAAATATTCGTTGAAACCTGAGCTGAGCCTGAATCCGATGAATTTGCAGCATTGAAATGAAACGTCTCTGTTGAAGAATCATTATCCGCGTTATTGCGCATGTGCAACAGGGTATGATGCTTTCCGTTGCAAACACGACAATTTGACTTTGAAGAACAATTGTTAATCTTATGTCCAGAATGGAGGCAATTGATACACCAATTTTTGTTCTTCACAGTCTTGAACCGATCTTGAACAGTTCCAAAAATGATGGACATTTGTAAATATTATGAGCTAACTTGCAATAATTACAGGTTATACGTTTCTTGAATGATTCAATTTCCGTTTGAACGAGAAGAGTCGAATTTCTTTTATTCATTGAGAGAGAACTAGATTTTAATGCTTGTGAATTCGAAACTGAATGAGTTTTCGACGGAAGAGAAAGAGCTACTGCTTTCAAGGCTATGCACTGATTTGCACTGATGAAGATGAAAATGACTCAGGCATGAAATACGACTAATGCCTTGTGACAAAAATGAAAATGTCTCGGGGTCAAAGCGAGAGGGTAGGGGGGGAACAAAAGCCTCACTCAGGCCAACATGGACCATCCAAGCGGAGGGGGGGTCTGTGGGGCATGGTTCCGCACGGCGCAACTAGTGTCCGCGCGCTACAGAACCCCTCGAGGAGAACTGCCAAGGCCCAGCCCAAATCGGAGTGACCGGCGGTATGGTATGCGCATGCGCAAACCACCGCGCGTCCACCCGCGATGCCAACAGGGCCGAGGTCGAACCAAGTGCCTTCCGCACAGCAGCCCACACCACGGAACTTCGATGTAAGCACGATTGAGCTTGCTCATCTCGCACATCAACGTCAGCTCCGAGAAATGGACAGCAGGAGTCCACCGAGGTAAAACGGCCCACCACCTATGGACGATTGAGCTTGCTCATCTCGGCACCCAGATGTCGGGTTCGCAATATCGGCTAAAGGACCCAGCCGACACCCGTGACAAACCCGTGCCTCTAAGGGGTCGGGTCGACAAACGGCAACAGGGGGTGGCACAACACGAACCTCACCGCGCAGCAGCCTACGCCACGGAAAACTTCGGTCTAAGCATGATTGAGCTTGCTCATCTCGTACCTCAACGTCGGCTCCGAGAAATGGACAGCAGGAGTCCGCCAAGGTTAAACGGCCCACAATCTAGGGACGATTGAGCTTGCTCATCTCGGCACCCAGATGTCGGTTCCGCAATACCGGCCAAAGGACTCGTAAAAGACGTGAAAACCCTGAACGCCCTCCTGCACCCGTCGTTCGGTCTCAACGATCGAACCTCACACTCACCTCCTGGAATCTCGTCCTCCACAAGTGGTCCTGCGGTCCCCTCTCTATACCCCTTTCCTACCTTACTATGTCTGCCTACCACTGCACTCACTAACACTTGCTGGAACCGAATGGTGGAAGCTTCTCCGCTTCGCGTCTCGCCGACCAAGGAACTTTCGTTCCCGGTGCACGACTCGCCTATTAGTACCGTTCGAACTCCCCCCCAACATGCGCCGTGGGCGCTCAACGGTCGAGGTGGGAACAATCGGTCTGGTCTCCCCACTTACTGGCGTGATCTCGCTGAAGTCGATCGAGGTCAACGGCTTTCTGCCACGCAAACAAAACTACTTCGTTACACTCTCCCCTTACTTCCATAAAAAAAAAAATTTTTTTTTATTTCCTTTCTGACCAAACAAAGAAGAGAAAAGGACCTTAGCCTAATAGTCCCCAGAGAAAATCTTAATCCAAAACAACAATATAAGAGAAAATCTTATCCTAATGCAACAATATAAGAGAAAATCTTAGCCTAAATCAACGATTCTCATTACTGTTTGTCGAGGTTGGTGACGCGCACTCTGCGTTCCTTTGGGAGGGTGGTGACGCGCACTACTGTCATGTCGGAAAAAGACGCGCACTATGCGTTCATTTGGGAGGACGGTGACGCGTTTTACTCTCATGCGGGGGAAAAGACGTGCACTATGCGTTCATTTGGGAGGGGTGGTGACGCGCACTACTGTCATGCGGGGGACAAGACGCGCACTTTGCGTTCATTTGTGGGGTGGTGACGAGCACTACTGTCATGTGGGGAAAGAGAGAAAAAAAGGACGCGCACTATGCGTTCATTCGGGGGGTGGTGACGCGCACTAATGTCATGTGGGGGAAAAGGGCTCGCACTATGCGTTAGTCTGGGAGGTGGTGACGCGCATTACTGTCATATGAGGGAAAAAACGCGCACTATGCTTTCATTTTGGAGGGGGGAAGACGCGCGCGGCATGCGTACCGACCATTGTTGGTCTCGCGCCGGTATAAATATCTGTTTTACCGCGCCGCACACAGGCATCCGAATTCGCACTCGGCACTTCTGGTCGAGGCCGATACACCTGGATGCGCCTCGCGAATTCCGCCGACTACTGTTGGGGTCTGTGCTCTTCTAAATACCGATGCACGCTAACACTCACCGTTAGTATCTCGTATTTGTTAGACGGTCCGGCACCTGGCATCTCGGGTGGTCCCACTGTGCAGACCGCTACGGTGGTCGGACGCAACGCCTCCTGCCGCCTTACTAAGGTTTCCGCTTCCATCCTCGCCCCGTCGCAAATACGTAGGAGTCCGCCAACTATCGTCTCCCAGGGGGGAGGTATTTGCTGTAGTAAATTCGGGGGCAGCTTCCCTGTGAACTCGCCCCGAGGATCCTCCAGGAGTTGGGCTGCCTCTTTCTGTAAGGGGTTGGGAAACCCTAGGGCCTGCAGGACCACAAGGCCCAGCCCCCACATATCAACGGCCTTACCGTAATTGGCCCCTCGCCACATTTCGGGAGCCATATATGCTGGGGTTCCCGCCTTTTCATTGGTCTTCACCATGGCTCCGCTCATCTTGAAGGCCACACCGAAATCCGCCCTTCTCACTGCGTTAAGCCCGATCAGCACGTTCTCCAACTTAATATCGCGGTGTACTATCCTAGCCACCCCGTGGAGGTATTTCACCGCCCCGGCCAGCCCGCAGGTAAAATGCAAGAGTGTCATTGAGTCACACTTACCATGCCTCGTCAGGTAACAATCCAGGTCCTCCTCCATCCTCGCCATCACGAAGTAGGACCTGTGTAGGTTCTCAACCACGTCCAGCAGTCCGAGCACATTTGGGTGCTCCAGTTCCTGCAGGATACCTTGCTCGTGGGCCCTCAACCACATCGGCCCCTTCACTTTCTTGATGGCCACGGCTTCCAGGGAATCTTTCCTTACAGCCGCCCAAACCCGGCCGAATGCTTCTTCTCCAAGGAGTTCGCCCAATTGGTAATCGTCTGTCACGCGCTGACGGTGTTTCTCTGTGGTCTCTCGCAGCCGTCTCCTTCGCTCGCGTACAGCCTGGCGATGGCTATCTGCTACCTCTATTAAATTTACTACTGGGGGTACCGCTGCACCCCTCGGGGGCTCCCCAGGCAACCTATTTCTTGGCATCTGAAACATAGGAAGCATTAGCGGTCTTCAGGTCTTTTATATGGATATGCCTTAATTTCTTGCCCGATCCGTCTCGCAAGTCGTAGACCACCGGTGACACTACTTTGGCCACCACATATGGCCCCGAAAATTTCGGCGCTAATTAGCCCGAAAATTGGTTCGCCGCTGAGGACAGTGGTCGTTCCCGGCGCCAGACTTCATCTCCCACTCTACATCTCCATTCCCGTCGCCGGAGATCGTAATAGTGGCTTTGTTGGGTGAATGCCCGACCCAACTGCACTCGTACCAAACAAACACTTCGCGTAGCCGTTTTACCAGACTCGCGTGACTTCGGACCTCCTCACGACTGGTGTCCTGAGCATCTTCTTCCTCTGCTTTGGAGTCTTGTGGCTCCTCTCTAGGACCATCGTCATCAACAACCACTCTTGGTATGTTCATTTCACGGCCGAAGTTGAGGAGCGACGGAGTAAATTCCGTCGACTCATGTCTCACCGAATTCGTCGCCATAGCCAGCTCGGGTAGTCTCTCGTCCCATTTACGATGATCGCCTTCACAAAATTGCGCTATCATCGTCTTCAACGTATGATTCGCCCGTTCGACCGCATTCGCTTGAGGGCTGTACACCGGTGTGAACCGTACTCGAACTCCCAATTGCCTCAATAAGCTCCGGAATTCTCGACTAACTAACTGTTTGCCGTTGTCACATATCACCGTGCGAGGACAACCAAACTTTGAAATCACCTACTCGAAGTGAGCTCTTGTTACTGCTGGTGCTGTCGCCTTACGTAGAGCACGAAATTCCACCCACTTGGTGAATTTATCCTGAGCCACAAATACAAACGTATTCCCTCTGGTAGAGCGCGGTAAAGGACCAATCAGGTCAACGCAGACTTTATCCCAGGGGTCTTTTCCTATACTTGGCTGCATCTTTCCAGGAGTCTGTTGCTGCGAAACTTTATATCTTTGACAGGACTGACACGATCTCACGAATTTAGCAATGTTCCTAAACATTCCTGGCCATTAATATAGTTTAGCCATCCTGCAACTAGTTTTCGCTATTCCCATATGTCCGGCGGTTGGAGCATCTTGGATTTCCCGCATAAGAGCCTCTCTTTGGTTGGTGGGCACACAGAGCTTCCAGGGTCGGGACATATCGGGTTTAGTCAAGTCGTTCGACTCGAAGAAATGTCGATAAAATTTGCCATCGCTCACGCAATAGTCGGGCAACGCATCGGGAATATTTTCGACTTCGGCCAACTTCCTTGTATACCATTTGCATTTGGTCTCCTCAGACAAGCAAATCTCTCCCTCGGTTGGGCCAGGCAATGGACTTCTTGACAGCGCATCAGCCACTCTACTGAGGGATCCTTTCCGGTATTTTATGTCGAAATCAAATTGTTGTAAGTAGACTATCCATCTGGCCATACGTCCTGCAGGGATCTTAACTGAATTCAGGCATCGGAGCGACTGATGGTCCGTCAATACTGTAAAGTGGTATCCCTAAAGGTAGGGTCGCATCTTCTCCACACCCCATACTATAGCCAGACACTCTTTCTCTGTTGTCGAGTAATTTCGTTCAGCCGGTGACAACGTTCTACTAGCATATGCTATAACTCTTTCGACCTCATCGACACTCTGGGTCAGCGCTATGCCCAATCCTTGATTCGAAGCATCAGTCTGCAGCACGACCGGCTGGTCAAAATCAGGACACGCCAAAACTAGGGCCTCCGTGAGTTTCTTCTTTAGCAGTTCCAAAGATTTTAGTTCCTCTGCCTCAAAACGCCATTTCTGCTTCTTGCGTAGTAGGCGAGTCAACGGTGACACAATCTGGGAAAACTCCGGTATGAAAGGACGGTACCAAGATGCCACTCCGAGAAATCTTCTAATTTCACGGACACTTCGGGGTACTGGTATTGCCTGTATCGCCGCCACCTTGTCCGGATCGGTCTTCATTCCGTCCGAGGACACGACATGGCGCAAATATTTCAGGCTTCTGCACCCAAACCGACACTTCTCTGGATTCAGCTGGAAGTTAGCTGCTTTGAGCCTTTGAAAAACCTCGCTCAGGATCTGCATATGATGTTCTAGCGAGTCACCCAAAACTATTATGTCCTCCAGGTATGCGAAAACAATGGGTTCCATCTCTGGTCCAATGATCCGATCTAGTAATCTCTGAGATGTTGCTGGCGCAGAATGTAGACCAAATGCCATTACTCTGAATTGAAAAAGACCACGTCCAGGTACCGTAAAAGCTGTTAGCGCCTTACTTTTTTTGCTCAGGAGTACCTGCCAATATCCTTGCCGTAAATCTAGGCTGCTGATATATTTTGCTCGCCGAAGTTTGTCGAGGATATGCGAGATGTACGGCAGTGGGTGTTATGTCCGATAGCTCAGTAATTTTGAAAAATAAGTGGACTGTATTTATTTTTACGTTTGAAGCTGTCGCGAACGCGAAATATATAATATGAAACAACAAAATTCATATAAAGAAATGCGGTCAACAATGATGACTTACCACAGCGGTGAACTACGATGATTTCCAGGGCTCTGCTCCAATTATCAGCTCTTCACAGGGACCCCTTGCTGCGGGATTTCTAATCCAACTTTTGTTCAAAAGCGGTGTTGAAAACACAATCAGAATGCGATGCGAAACTTCGAAATATGCGGGTGAAACCGAGCGTGTAATATATCCAAAAACAAATCAAAATTAGCGTGATTTTATAAACAATTCAATAACAGACGTGAAAGCGAGAGCTCTTCTATTGCAATTCGCGTTCTAGAGGCGTATGCATATGCGTATCCATAACATGTGCGAAGTCACCAGTGTTGACTTATAAAATTAGCGCGAAATTCAAACATTTAGCGATCGCCCCAGCTTCAAATTCATGCTATAACAAAAGGACCGAACATTCTCCGGGCCGCGAAAAAATGGCAAAATGTACTTGAGCGGCACATAAAATTGATCCAAAGCGATGAGTAAAAACAAAAAAAGAAAAAGAAAAGCGTGTCTCGTGACATGAAAACATAATTGAAACATTTATACAAAATGATTGAGTGAACGAATATATAAAGGCGGTGAGTGCCCTTTCAAATAGGTAGAGGGCAAAGTTTAACGATTGGCCTCTTTAAGAAGCCGCTGTTTGTCTTGACAGAAGCAATTCGACTACTTTCGTCAGGAGCATTAGACAATGATGCAATCCTTCCTGTTT
The DNA here is from genome assembly GCA_030674115.1 of Micraspis discolor. Classification (NCBI taxonomy): domain Eukaryota; kingdom Metazoa; phylum Arthropoda; class Insecta; order Coleoptera; family Coccinellidae; genus Micraspis; species Micraspis discolor. The sequence continues at coordinate 42,948 of JARTUT010002260.1, read as the reverse complement.
AAGCGCGACAAAAGAGCAAGTGGACTGTATGAAATTCGAACAATAATAATAAATCAAATGATCAAAAAGTTACACCAGAACGATAATCTGACTCACCTTTCTTTCACTTTCGATCATAAACTTCACCGAATGTGAACGACACTCTCCAAAAATGCAACAAATCTACTGTCGACGACGATGCGATCAAATCTCTTTCTCTTGTCTTTTATCTTCGGGAAAATATCTCTTCCCTCGAAATTCCAGTGTTGCCAGCATTACACATTGTGGTGCAAACAAGGGAAAACAAACAAAATATCCCGACATTGGTCTATTCGTTCCGAAATTCACAATCCAAAAAATATGCGAAACCCCAACATTCCGCTCACCAAAAATATCAACATATATTTTTTTTTAAATAGAACCCGAAAAAAAAATCAATGTACGGCTTGATTCAAGCAAAATAAAATAAACAAGTGCATACATACTCGAACCTCCATGTATAAAAAAAAAAAAAAAAATTAAAAAAAATTAATTTGATTTTGGTAGTGGACATAATTTAGTAAGTCCACGTTTGAACTGACTATCAGGTGTTTTCACCGAAGCCACTCGAACAACTCCATCCCTGCCGGGATATAATTCCGTGATTCTACCAATCTTCCACTTTAATGGGGGGAAATTTTCATCCTTTATCAGAACTAAATCACCGACATCTATTCCAACACCGTCGCTCGTCCATTTCAATCGTTGATTTAAAGAATGCAAGTATTCAATGTGCCATCGCTTCCAAAAATCTTGGTGCAATCGAGTCAATAATTGCCACCTATCGAGATGATTGAAATTCAACGAAGTCAAATCAGGGTCTGGCAAAGCCGATAACGGTTCCAATGTCAAAAAATGACCTGGGGTCAAAACCGAAAAATCATTGGGATCTGAACTTTGTTCTGTCAGAGGGCGCGAATTGAGCACAGCTTCTATTTGAACTAATAATGTGTTCAATTCTTCGAAAGTGAGAATTTGTTCTCCTATTACACGATACAAATGTGTTTTGACCGACTTGATACCGCTCTCAGCAAGACCACCGAAATGTGGTGTGCCGGGAGGATTAAACGACCATTCCAATTTTTCGTGTTCCGCAGCATCCCTCAAAATGTTCTTCAAATAATTTGCTGCCCCTACAAAGTTAGTACCACCATCCGTGTGAATGTGTGATACTCGACCGCGCCTTCCAATAAAACGACGAAAGGCGGCCAGAAAACAGGCAGTACTTAGATCCGAAGCCAACTCTAAATGCAATGCCTTTGTAGCACAACAAACAAACAGACAAAGATACGATTTCTGCATTTTAGCCGATCGCAATCCGCTACTTTTGATGGTGAACGGACCACCAAAGTCGATACCCACGCACGAAAACGGTTTAGCCTGGGATATACGAAAGGGAGGCAAATTTCCCATCAATGGCTGAAAAGTTTTAGGATTCGTCCTGAAACATTTGAAGCATTTTGAAATAATACTGCGAATTGCCCTTCTAGGTGACAGAATCTAATACTGTTGCGAGAGCAAATACTGCAGTGTACGTAGACCAGGATGCAAATACTTGCGATGAAAACTTTCGATTATTAATTCCGTCAATCTATGTTTTCTAGGTAGCAAAATCGGATATTTCTTATCATAAGATAATCTACTATTAATAATACGACCGCCTACTCTGAGCAAACCGAAATCGCATAGAAACGGCATCAATTTGCGTAGAGGTTTCGAAAGAGGTAAACCTTGTTTCAACCGCTTTATTTCTTCCGCAAAAACAATACTCTGAACGCTTCTAACAACGATCATTAAAGCCGTATTCAATTCTATGGCAGTAAGAATACCACTCATCTTATGTTTATCTTTCCGAATATTATTCATGAATCTACACTGAGAAAATATTTATTTGATTTGATACATCCTGCTTTGCCCTTAACAAAGGATTTCTTTAAAAATGGGTTTAATAAAGCTGTTTTTGGGCCGAATAAGGGATTTAGTTAACTTTTTCACTTTTCATGAAATATATCTTTTTCACACCAGAACATGTCTATTATTGAAATGGAATAAATACTTATTAGGACCGAATAAACACTAGTTAATTCCAAAGAATGATTTTCAGTACAAAAACATAATAAAGTTTATGTTGAAAAAGCATAATTGTATTTTAATATTTACCTTCTATTGATTCAAAAAAACGTTTCGTTTATCATGAATAATTATAACTATTGAAATCGTAATTCTACAAATTAGGGTCAAATAAATACTTTTTCAGGCCCAAGAGTGTTTGCTCAGTACAAAAATATAATATAACTCTATGGAAAAAGCATTCTTGAATGTTAACAAAGCTTCTATTGATTTCAACAAGCGTTTCATTTATCATGAATGATCATTATTCTTCCTCTTCAATGTATTATCTACTAATAAACATTTTGTTGAATCAAACAAAAATCTTATTCCTGTCAAATCAATGCATTTGTTTCTTGTGCGCGATCGAGATCCTACTAGATTCTTACCGTGGAAATGAAAATACTATAGGTACCTATAGTCAAATTAAAGTCAAGAATTTAAATGAAATATTTATTCTTCGACTCAAATTAACACAAACAACAAAATCCCATAACAATATATAAACATTATATATATATATATACCTATATGTAGAAAAATATTAAATATAATACAAAAATATGGATATGAAACAAAACATATATGTATGTACATAAAATGGAGGGTGAAATATTGATTAATATTTCCTAATTCTTTCGAAAATTCGAAAAAGAATATGATCAGTTTCTTAAAAATCTAAAAGACACATCTGACTTGATTACAAACTCTGTTTGAATTTATGAATTATGTATAAATTCGGATCATTCATTTTATGAAGAGCTACAGGGAATATGCAAGTTAGAGACTTCAAATCGATCAATTTTTTGTGAGCAATTTCATCATTTTGCACAATAAAACCCTGATAATGAGTGGAATACCCTATGCTTCTGAGAGTTTCACAGTAAAAGTAAATTTTATGGTCAGACTCGTAGATTATGAATAAAATTTTTGCATACTCAGGTTCGAATTCATCATGATGAACTTGGAGACATAAATTGGGTTTGTAAGTTATTCTGTTGATAGTTAAAGAGTTCACTATTAGTGCACTTGCCATCAAACCAACCTGATCTAATTTTTTGTTTCAATGAATCATCAGAAAAAGACCTATTTGGATTGCTGAGTGTCCTAATTCGATGGATTCTACAAAACCTTCTTGGGAAAGCAATCTATACGAAAGTTGGAACTGATGCCGCATGGATAAAGTAAAGATAATATTTCTTCTAGATGAAATAATGTGAGCATTCGTTTTAGCAATCTTATGAAAAGCTTCGAACCTAATGGATGACAGAAAACATAAAGGACCAACTTTTTTTATTACACTTGGATAGTGTACAAGCATATGATGTTTGGGTTTCAATGTATCTTGGAAAAGGGAAATATATAACTGATTATGATTCCTGATTAAATGACCCAAATAGTCTAATTCTTCACAGGAAGTAGTCGCTTTATTAACAATATAAAAAATTTCTACCAGAAGACATAAAAAATTGGTAACCTCATCATTTTCCTCTATAAGATCCCCAATGATAAACAGGATGTATCCAACAAGAGCTGCCATTTCTGATGCAGATATAATAATATTTCGCTTATCCAACTGTCGCTTTGTAATCTGTGGAATGCGATTTCCTATGTCACATAAATCATTATAATCAAAATATTTTATACGTTCATTCAAAATTTCTAAGGAGAATGTTTTTTTTGTAACAACATAATAATACAAAATATGACCCAAATCATAACGACAGACACCCTCGTAAATGTCATGCATTATGTCGCAACAGCTATTTGTGATATTATGAAAAGTCGAAAGTTCATTCCAAACACATGGTTCTGTTATACCAAAAGATCTCTGTTTTAAATCTGTTTCATAATTTTCTTCTGTCCTGATTAAATTTGGATCTTCTTCAACCATAGAGTGCTGAATTTTTTTTTTGGCAACGACATATTCTACAATTGAACTCGGCTGAGAAACTTTCTGTGAAACCAGTAATACCATGGATTCCTAAATTATCTCCAATGAGAGCAAATAAACAGAAATATACTCTGATAATTTCATTTCCCAAGTTTATTTCAATTCCTTCTGTTTCTAATATTTTCATATCCTCGATAAATTTAGAAAAAACTTTTTTTATTGCCAAAGGTTTTCGATCAGCTGAATGAAATAGACCCCATAAGAAAATATTCATCAACTTAGAGGAAAATGATGGAGGTATAGCTCAATAGTAAAATATACAGCTCAATTTTATAAACTCCAGCAGCAGTACCTAATGGATTTAAAGGTTCGTAATCATCGAAGTATACAAGCAAAGGTAGCAAGATTTTATTGCAGTACTTGCTTTTAATATGTTTCCACAGGAAAGATGAGAATATGGAAGAAATTGTACCATTGGACATACTCTCATTTTCAATATATCTCAGTAATTTTTCCATTACACCAGAAATTTCAAGAAATGATTTCAGAACTTTTGTATCGGTACTTTATATGCTTCACAAGTTTTGATATCCAAACTGATAGTTTGGCTATTTGTTTTATTATCAAAAATTTCTCCAAGTTTGAAGGCCTCAGGCTTTATAAGGGTATTCATCAACTCAAATAAACGAAATCGTTTGTATTCAGTAGAAAATGGTTGAAATGGTTTCCTGTTTACAATAGCTGAAATTTTTTCCAGAGCAAGTTCATCCAAAATATTTAAGGATTTTATTTCATTCATTATATCATCTGAAAAGTCGGCAAAAAAAAAACTGAACTGCTATCGATTATATCTTGAATACTCTTTCTAGTCATCGATGGATTACTGTAAAATTTTGAAATAAACATAATGGTATTATCAAATAAAGATGAATTATGTGCAGAGGGACTATCAGAACTCAATTGGGTACTGATACTGGAGTCATTGAAGTTTTGGTTCTTATTTTTACATTTCATATTAATTTTTTTATAACACGGAATTTTTCCAGAAGAAGAACAATTTTGAATATGTTTCTGTAAGACCCTTCTGGAAGAAAACTTTCTGGGACATTTTCCACATGGAAAATCATTTTCAACTTTGTGAAATAATTTCAAGTGTAAAAGGTATAAGCTATTAGAGTTAATTTTTTTTTTACAGAATTTGCAGTCAAGTCTCATGTTTCAATGCTTAAATTCAAACTTATATAATGTTTATTTTATTTTGTTTTGTTAACTAAGTCTATTATGAAGGAACTGATTTATCTTCTTTTGTTGTCAGATCATACATAGCTAATTGGATGAATAACCACAAATGGTGACTTTCTATTGGATATTTCAAATTGAAAACATGAAATGATGAAAAACAGGTCTCCACTGCACTTAGAATAGATGGTACCTTGTAAAGAGTTGTATATATATTGACATATACGTTATGAACAGCATTACCATTCACTTCCACAATTATGAAAGGCTGCACTGTAGCGCCTATACTAGCTGCTTCTTGAATTTTTTCTTTGACAACTTTTGAGACATCCGCAGGAATCTGAAAATGTTACACCAATTTTTATTTGGCAAAGAAAGCTATGAAATATTAGTTGAAAGTAAACGTAAGAATGAGTATTTCATTAATTTATCATAAATTTAATGTCTCATTCTGTCAATTTGAAAAAGATTTTTAATATAAATAGAACGGAAAAAATAGCTGAAAAGCAATGATTTTGGCTTTAATTCATTATGAAAACATAAATAAACTGGAAATGGGGTTCATTGAAATCAAGACCATGATCCAAATTATATGTGCCAAAAATTCACTTCATCAACCAAAAATTAACTATGAAAATTGATTCATCTTCACATTTCATCCCAATGTAATTCTCATTTTTTCTTGTTTACTTGACTACAAAATAATTAAATTATGATTGTCTACGTATAATCTAATTCTTGTTGCTGCTTGTAGCTGCATGAATTCGTTTGTATCTTCAACTTGACTTATCCAAGATTGCAGTTTTTGTCTTTTACCTTTCCTTAATAATCAAATTCGAAAACTTCATCAAAAAATAACAAAGCGAAAACTGCAATCTAGGATAAGTCAAGTTGAAGATACAAACGAGTTGAAGCAGAAACACATACAAGTGTACTCACATTGACTTCAGCTAAAATGCTATTTTTACTTTCACTGGCTGATGGCTTGAACGGAACCATACCTTTTGATTTTTTTGCTGCTACTCGTCCTTTGTAAGGTATTAAGGCAGCTAACAGGCATAGTTGCAAATAATGACGGTATTCTGAGGAAATTTAAAATAAATATCATTTTAAAGCACAACGTCCAAAAATACTGACCTCTATCTAATGTTCCGGATTTTATGAAATTTTTTATTATGACATCTGCACCATTCAAAAAATTTCCCTATATTGTATCAAATTTTCATATACTCGGTCCCATTTACCATATAATGTTTTCGTTGGAAAAAGTTTTCAAAATCCTTGTTCACCTAGGAAAATATTAATTATTTGGTGATAGAATTTTACCATGTGTATTCACTTACAAGCAGATAGCCAGCATTTTGAGAAAGAATAGGCCATTCTTTATAAATATCATCAATTGTTACTTTCTTGTCCTTGAACATATGATTCCGAAAATTGAAACTTCTTTCCCAGTGTTTTCAACTTCTGTCCATGGCTCCGTCCTATTCTTTAACCAAACATAGCTTCCATTCTCATTTTCATTGAAGTTTTCTCCTCCATCAGAATCATCTGATGATTGATTCTGAATGTTTCCTTTTCTCGATGATTTAATAACGCCACACTTTCTCAACAATGTAAGGGTATTTCGGTATTTATCAACTAATTTTCCTTTGGATATTCAGAAATATTTTCTGAGGAATGTCTTTTTCTCAATGGTGGTATGTAGTATACCCCTTCACTTCATTAGGAAATAGAGCAATAATTTTGTCTGCAAGATCATTGAAATCTTCATTCAATAATCGCCTACAATGTGAAAACTATATTAGATGTTAAAAATTAAAAATTGACATGGTAAAACACTTACTGCTGATTATTATTAAGCAAATGGGTTATGATAATTTCCACTAATAAGCTTTGGCACTTACGGGTGTGATCTTAACAGACCAAATTCAGCAGACCGTTTGTCGGAAATACCCGAACGGCATGTTCATTGGCGTGCGGGTTGATTCAAATTATTCATTGAATAGGCGGAATTCTCGGGAAATATCAACAGGAATGAATTGAAATTTGGCAGTAGGAAGGGAAGAGGTAGTAGAAATATAGTGCAAGTGAAATTTTTCTCTTCCCTATTATAATTCGAGCATTTTCCGACCTATATAGTAATATTTAATATCTCGAAACCTCTCGATAGAACATTTTTATTTTTGAGATGAAGTTAGATGACAACAAAGGAAACTCGATAGTGAAAAAATTTTCGACTGCCCGACGGTCCATCATGTAGTTTTTCCGATATATATATAGCATATTTCAATATCTCAGAAACCTCTCGATAGAACATTTTTATTTTTGGGATGAAGTTGGATGACACCATAAGGAATTCAACTATGAAAAAATTTTCGACTGCCCGACGGTCCATCATGTGGTTTTTCCGATATATATATAGCATTTTCCAATATCTCGGAAACCTCTCGATAGAACATTTTTATTTTTGGGATGAAGTTGGATGATACCATAGAGACTTCAACTATGAAAAAATTTTCGACTGCCCGATGGTCCATCATGTAGTTTTTCCGATATATATAGAGCATTTTCCAATATCTCGAAACCTCTCGATAGAACATTTTTATTTTTGGGATGAAGTTGGATGACACCATAAGGAATTCAACTATGAAAAAATTTTCGACTGCCCGACGGTCCTCCATGTGGTTTTTCCGATATATATATAGCATATTTCAATATCTCGGAAACCTCTCGATAGAACATTTTTATTTTTGGGATGAAGTTGGATGACACCATGAGGAATTCAACTATGAAAAAATTTTCGACTGCCCGACGGTCCATCATGTAGTTTTTCCGATATATATATAGCATTTTAAAATATCTCGAAACCTCTCGATAGAACATTTTTATTTTTGGGATGAAGTTAGATGAAAACATAGGAAACTCGATAGTGAAAAAATTTTCCACTGCCCGACGGTCCATCATGTAGTTTTTCCGATATATATATAGCATATTTCAATATCTCGAAACCTCTCGATAGAACATTTTTATTTTTGGGATGAAGTTGGATGACACCATAAGGAATTCAACTATGAAAAAATTTTGGACTGCCCGACGGTCCATCATGTGGTTTTTCCGATATATATATAGCATATTTCAATATCTCGAAAACCTCTCGATAGAACATTTTTATTTTTGGGATGAAGTTGGATGACACCATAGAGACTTCAACTATTAAAAATTTTCGACTGCCCGATGGTCCATCATGTAGTTTTTCCGATATATATAGAGCATTTTCCAATATCTCGAAACCTCCCGATAGAACATTTTTATTTTTGGGATGCAGTTGGATGACACCATAAGGAATTCAACTATGAAAAAATTTTCGACTGCCCGACGGTCCATCATGTGGTTTTTCCGATATATATATAGCATATTTCAATATCTCGGAAACCTCTCGATAGAACATTTTTATTTTTGGGATGAAGTTAGATGACAACAAAGGAAACTCGATAGTGAAAAAATTTTCCACTGCCCGACGGTCCATCATGTAGTTTTTCCGATATATATATAGCATATTTCAATATCTCGGAAACCTCTCGATAGAACATTTTTATTTTTGGGATGAAGTTGGATGACACCATAGAGACTTCAACTATGAAAAATTTTCGACTGCCCGATGGTCCATCGTGTAGTTTTTCCGATATATATAGAGCATTTTCCAATATCTCGGAAACCTCTCGATAGAACATTTTTATTTTTGGGATGAAGTTGGATGACACCATAAGGAATTCAACTATGAAAAAATTTTCGACTGCCCGACGGTCCATCATGTGGTTTTTCCGATATATATATAGCATATTTCAATATCTCGGAAACCTCTCGATAGAACATTTTTATTTTTGGGATGAAGTTGGATGACACCATGAGGAATTCAACTATGAAAAAATTTTCGACTGCCCGACGGTCCATCATGTAGTTTTCCGATATATATATAGCATTTTCCAATATCTCGGAAACCTCTCGATAGAACATTTTTATTTTTGGGATGAAGTTGGATGACACCATAAGGAATTCAACTATGAAAAAATTTTCGACTGCCCGACGGTCCTCCATGTGGTTTTTCCGATATATATATAGCATATTTCAATATCTCGGAAACCTCTCGATAGAACATTTTTATTTTGGGATGAAGTTGGATGACACCATGAGGAATTCAACTATGAAAAAATTTTCGACTGCCCGACGGTCCATCATGTAGTTTTTCCGATATATATATAGCATTTTCCAATATCTCGAAACCTCTCGATAGAACATTTTTATTTTTTTTGGGATGAAGTTGGATGACACCATAAGGAATTCAACTATGAAAAAATTTTCGACTGCCCGACGGTCTATCATGTAGTTTTTCCGATATATATATAGCATTTTCCAATATCTTGGAAACCTCTCGATAGAACATTTTTATTTTTGGGATGAAGTTAGATGAAAACATAGGAAACTCGATAGTGAAAAAATGTTCCACTGACCGACGGTCCATCATGTAGTTTTTCCGATATATATATAGCACATTTCAATATCTCGGAAACCTCTCGATAGAACATTTTTATTTTTGGGATGAAGTTGGATGACACCATAAGGAATTCAACTATGAAAAAATTTTCGACTGCCCGACGGTCCATCATGTGGTTTTCCGATATACATATAGCATTTTCCAATATCTCGGAAACCTCTCGATAGAACATTTTTATTTTGGGATGAAGTTGGATGACACCATAAGGAATTCAACTATGAAAAAATTTTCGACTGCCCGACGGTCCATCATGTGGTTTTTCTGATATATATATAGCATTTTATAATATCTCGGAAACCTCTCGATAGAACATTTTTATTTTTGGGATGAAGTTGGATGACACCATAAGGAATTCAACTATGAAAAAATTTTCGACTGCCCGACGGTCCATCATGTAGTTTTCGAAAAATGATTTGAAACTGATTAGCGGTTTTGTTTCTAACTTTATGATAAACAGATAAATATAAATGGCTTTTATTATGTATCTCATAAAATACAAATGTTTTCTTCGTTGTCATCTAAGTTCATCCCGGAAATAAAAATGTCTCCGAGATATTGAATATTGCTATACATATATATCAGAAACACCACATGATGGAATTAAACAAAAATAATCATTATCTATATAATAATTTATAATATTTTTAATTTTTACTTCATATCTTACAGGTTTTCATCCTAATCAAAGTAAGATAATCTAATTTTCTATTGATATATCAAAATCATTGTTTTTGTATGGTATGGTAAGTTTCCTTGAAAGCCACGAAGGATCATTTCTCCCTAAGAGTCACAACACAAAGACAGTTCTTCAATTCCTTTGGTCTAAAACATACATTTTGAATATGTTAGCATTAGATAAAAATAAAGCTTACCTGTTCCCTATGCATACGAGAACAACTGATGAAAATAATCATCATTATTCCGTACATTCAAAAACTATTTAATTCTTTTCCTTAAGAAATCGATTTTATAGAATCTATCAAAAGCGATCATTGTTTTGATACTGATGACAGATCACGCCATAGAAGAGAGTAATATCTACATCCCTTGCTATAAGTGAGGCGAATTTAAGAGAATGCGAGGTTAAGTTTGTGCAAGTCGCGTTCCGTGTGAATATACAGGGGGTAGGAAGAATATTTTTGTTTTTTTTGCTGGCAATTACAATTTTCTATCTGAGAAACGGGTTTTGTCGAAAAATGTTCTATTTATTATCACGAATTTCTATTCTTACTCCTCCAAATGGCACATTTTATGCTAAAGTTGCGGAAACCCTTAGTCATTAAAACGCAGTTGATATTATTTGCTTTTTCACTCTCGCTTCTTAGAAATGTTGTGGCAAATTGAAATAACAACTTTTTTTTAGGAACACAGTGATTCATTGTTTTTTTTTTTCTGTAAAAATTGCTGTACTCTTGCTATCGCTCAATTCTCTTCAGCTAGAAAATATTGCTGTCGAAATTTTTCATTACTCTAAAGAGTATTTGTTGAATTATTTGTTATGAGCATTGCTCTCTGTGGATACTTTACTTTTCTCGTTTTTATTCGCATTTTTTCGAGATTTCTCTGCGTTTCTGCGGGTTTCGTTGAGATTCTTCAGGCTTTTTTGTGTGCGTTCAGATTTTTTGCGTTCCCTCGGGATTTTTCGAGTTCTTTCAGGGTTTGTTAAGTTTCTTCGAGATTTTTGCGTGCTTTCAGGTTTCTTACCGTCAATCGGGCTTTTAAGTTTCTTTGGGGTTGTTTGCGTGCTTTCGGGCTTTTGAGTTTTTCGGGATATTTGGTGTGCTTTCAGTTTTTTGCGTTTTTCGGAATATTTTGCGTGCTTTCAGATTTTTACGTTCCTTCGGGGTTTAATATGTTCTTTTGAGCTTTTTACGTTCTTATGAGGTTTTATGGTTTCTTTACTGTTTCGTAGCACCCTTCGGTTTTTTCGCTTCTTGTCGTGTTTTTTGCTTAGTTTTGCTGAGTATGGGCTACATTGAGCTACCTGCCAATGGTTCTACTGGCACATGGAAAAACTTGCTTATGGATCTACCGGCCTAAGGATCTACTGGCTTATGGATCTATTGGTCCATAGATCTACTGGCGTTCTTTCGTGTTTCTTCGCGTTCTTTTGTGTTTCTCCGCTTTCTTCCGTGTTGCTTAGCGTTCTTTCGAGTTTCTTCGCCTTCAACGCTTTTCTTTGCTTTGTTTCGTGTTTCTGTGCACTTCATTGATCTATGGTCTATATTGATCTATGGGCTTATTGAACTACTGGCTTATGGATCTACTGGCCTATAGATCTACGGGCCTATGGATCTCTGGGCTTACTAGTATTTCTTTTAATTCAGTTCAAACGGCCTCAGAAATCACAGAGAAACGAACTATATTTCTAAAATAGTGTTTTTAAAATTCCATTCCCTCAATTTTTATCTAACGTAATCTTGACATTCCTGTTTCGTTCGGGCAGTAGAAACCCATATTCATATCCAAGTAGAGAGTCACAATTTCCACGAAGAAACTCGAACGGGTTTCGAGAAGAATCGTCTTGAAAACATAGACCTTGCGGCAATTGAATAGAATCACAGAATAAATCCGTTCCACTCGGTTTATGCGGGAACAACTGGAAATTGAGTAGCCTCTATTTATCTGCACATCTTTAGAACTTTATCGAATAATAATAATTTTTTTATTCAACTTCAGTAAAATTCACGGAGGGTGAATCGATGCTGGAGTTGAATTAATATTATTTCGGTTTTTTTTTTGGAGAAAGCACCCACTGCGAATCAATTATATAGAGGGTGTCTTATATGCGTTGCATATTATTAACAAATACTTTCCATCGAGTTATTTCGGCTGTTTCTGCTTACGGGTTCTTAATTCGATAAAATATTTTCGATTTATATACAGGGTGTAACATCTGAGTTTCGCATTCCTAGCGCTGACTTCCACCAGAGTTTTCCTCAAGTTCTCGTGTTTTTCCGCGTACGGGAGCTAATTTCAATAAAAAGTCATACAGGGTGTGCGATTTATATGTTCTTTTGTTATTTCTTGCGCTTTTTTGGTTTTTTGTGCTCCTTCGGGGTTTTTTGGGTTCCTTTATATTTTTTGCGTTCTTTCGTGTTACTTCGGGTTCATACGTGTTTTCGCGTCCTTTCGTGTTCCATCGGGTTCTTTCATGTTTCTTCCAGTTCTTTCATGTTTTTTTGCTCTCGACGGGTTTTTTTGCGTTCCTTCGAGTATTTTCGGGTTCCTTTGCGCTTTTTGCGATCTTTCGTGTTTCTCTGCGTTCTTTCGTGTTACTTCGGGTTCTTTCGTGTTACTTCGGGTTCTTTCGTGTTTCTTCAGGTCATTCATGTTTTTCGCGATCTTTCGTATTTCTTCGGGTTCTTTCGTGTTATGTCGCGTTTCTTCGTGTTTCTTCCAGTTCTTTCATGTTTTTTCTCTTTCGACGGATTTTTTTTGCATTCCTTCGGATTTTCTTGGGTTCCTTTGGGATTTTTGTGTTTTTTCGTATTTCTTCCCGATTTTTTGTGTTTCTTCGCTTTCTTTCGTGTTTATTCGCGTTCTTTCTTCTTTCTTCGGGTCCTTTCGTTTCTTCTCGGTTTCTTTCGTGCTTTTTTGCGTTCTTTCGTGATTTTTCGCGTTCTTTCGTGTAACTTCGCGTTATTTCATGTTTCTTCCAGTTCTTTCGTGTTTTTTTGCTTTCAACGGTTTTTTTTTTGCGTTCCTTCGAGTTTTTGGGTTCCTTTGAGCTTCTTGCGTTCTTTCGTGTTTCTTTGCTTTCATCGGATTTTTGCCGTTTTTCGTGTTTCTGTGCGCTTTATTGATCTATGGGCCTCATTTATCTATGGTCTATATTGATCTGTGGGCTTTTGGATCTACTGGCCTATATTGATTTACGGGCCTCATTTAACTATGGTTTATATTGATCTATGGGCATATGGATCTACTGGCCGATATTGATCTACGGGCTTTTTGATCTACAGGCCCATGGATCTACTGGCTTACTAGTACCAATATATTAAAAACAATAATCGTCGGGCAGCCGAAAATTTTTCATAGTTGAAGTCTCTATGGTGTCATCCAACTTCATCCCAAAAATAAAAATGTTCTATCGAGAGGTTTCGAGATATTGGAAAATGCTATATATATATCAAAAAACTACATGATGGACCGTCGGGCAGTCGAAAATTTTTCATAGTTGAATTCCTTATGGTGTCATCCAACTTCATCCCAAAAATAAAAATGTTCTATCGAGAGGTTTCCGAGATATTGGAAAATGCTCTATATATATCGGAAAAACTACATGATGGACCATCGGGCAGTCGAAAATTTTTTCATAGTTGAAGTCTCTATGGTGTCATCCAACTTCATCCCAAGAATAAAAATGTTCTATCGAGAGGTTTCCGAGATATAGTAAAATGCTATATATATATCGGAAAAACCACATGATGGACCGTCGGGCAGTCGAAAATTTTTTCATAGTTAAAGTCTCTATGGTGTCATCCAACTTCATCCCAAAAATAAAAATGTTCTATCGAGAGGTTTCCGAGATATAGTAAAATGCTATATATATATATATATATCGGAAAAACCACATGATGGACCGTCGGGAAGTCAAAAATTTTTTCACTATCGAGTTTCCTTTGTTGTCATCTAACTTCATCCCAAAAATAAAAATGTTCTACCGAGCGGTTTCCGAGATATGGTAAAATGCTATATATATATCGGAAAAACCACATGATGGACCGTCGGGCAGTCGAAAATTTTTTCATAGTTGAAGTCTCTATGGTGTCATCCAACTTCATCCCAAAAATAAAAATGTTCTATCGAGAGGTTTCGAGAGATATGGGAAAATGCTATATATATATCGGAAAAACCACATGATGGACCGTCGGGCAGTCGAAAATTTTTTCATAGTTGAAGTCTCTATGGTGTCATCCAACTTCATCCCAAAAATAAAAATGTTCTACCGAGAGGTTTCGAGATATGGTAAAATGCTATATATATATCGGAAAAACCACATGATGGACCGTCGGGCAGTCGAAAATTTTTTCATAGTTAAAGTCTCTATGGTGTCATCCAACTTCATCCCAAAAATAAAAATGTTCTATCGAGAGGTTTCCGAGATATGGTAAAATGCTATATATATATCAGAAAAAACCACATGATGGACCGTCGGGCAGTCAAAAATTTTTTCATAGTTGAAGTCTCTATGGTGTCATCCAACTTCATCCCAAAAATAAAAATGTTCTACCGAGAGGTTTCGAGATATGGGAAAATGCTATATATATATCGGAAAAACCACATGATGGACCGTCGGGCAGTCGAAAATTTTTTCATAGTTGAAGTCTCTATGGTGTCATCCAACTTCATCCCAAAAATAAAAATGTTCTATCGAGAGGTTTCCGAGATATGGTAAAATGCTATATATATATCGGAAAAACCACATGATGGACCGTCGGGCAGTAGAAAATTTTTTCACTATCGAGTTTCCTTTGTTGTCATCTAACTTCATCCCAAAAATAAAAATGTTCTATCGAGAGGTTTCGAGATATTGGAAAATGCTATATATATATCGGAAAAACCACATGATGGACCGTCGGGCAGTCGAAAATTTTTTCACTATCGAGTTTCCTTTGTTGTCATCTAACTTCATCCCAAAAATAAAAATGTTCTACCGAGAGGTTTCGAGATATGGGAAAATGCTATATATATATCGGAAAAACCACATGATGGACCGTCGGGCAGTCGAAAATTTTTTCATAGTTAAAGTCTCTATGGTGTCATCCAACTTCATCCCAAAAATAAAAATGTTCTATCGAGAGGTTTCCGAGATATTGTAAAATGCTATATATATATCGGAAAAACCACATGATGGACCGTCGGGCAGTCGAAAATTTTTTCATAGTTAAAGTCTCTATGGTGTCATCCAACTTCATCCCAAAAATAAAAATGTTCTATCGAGAGGTTTCGAGATATGGTAAATGCTATATATATATCGAAAAACCACATGATGGACCGTCGGGCAGTCGAAAATTTTTTCATAGTTAAAGTCTCTATGGTGTCATCCAACTTCATCCCAAAAATAAAAATGTTCTATCGAGAGGTTTCCGAGATATGGTAAAATGCTATATATATATCGGAAAAACCACATGATGGACCGTCGGGCAGTCAAAAATTTTTTCATAGTTGAAGTCTCTATGGTGTCATCCAACTTCATCCCAAAAATAAAAATGTTCTACCGAGAGGTTTCCGAGATATGGGAAAATGCTATATATATATCGGAAAAACCACATGATGGACCGTCGGGCAGTCGAAAATTTTTTCATAGTTGAAGTCTCTATGGTGTCATCCAACTTCATCCCAAAAATAAAAATGTTCTATCGAGAGGTTTCCGAGATATGGGAAAATGCTATATATATATTGGAAAAACCATATGATGGACCGTCGGGCAGTCGAAAATTTTTTCACTATCGAGTTTCCTTTGTTGTCATCTAACTTCATCCCAAAAATAAAAATGTTCTATCAGGAGGTTTTCGAGATATTAAATGTTACTATATAGGTCGGAAAATGCTCGAATTATAATAGGGAAGAGAAAAATTTCACTTGCACTATATTTCTACTACCTTTTCCCTTCCTACTGCCAAATTTCAATTCATTCCTGTTGATATTTCCCGAGAATTCCGCCTATTCAATGAATAATTTGAATCAACCCGCACGCCAATGAACATGCCGTTCGGGTATTTCCGACAAACGGTCTGCTGAATTTGGTCTGTTAAGATCACACCCGTTTGGCACTTGGTATCTAGGAGTTCTAAGCTGCGGTAACTCTGAATCACAGCTCTACCCAACAATGTGGACTGTAATAAGTTTTCCAAATCCAAATTTTGCACAGTATTAGTCAATGATGAGGTGCTGAGGGCTATAAGGGAAGATTCTGATCTTGAAGATGGACTAGCAGGTGGAACATCTGAAATATTATTGTGAAGCAACGAGAGGTCAAAATTTTCAGATATTTCCTCCTAAAACGTGAAAAATTCATTTAGATCTAAACGTCGAGGAACGGTTTCAAAATCCAGGAATACAAAAGTAAACTGATATACCCACCTATCAATTTGTAGATTAAGCTTCTCTTGTTTTCAGAGGAGCACTCTGTTACTAATTCATCATTTTCAATGACTTTAATTGCATTAGTCTGAAGGTTATCCTTGAAAGTTTAATGAAGTTATAATAAAAATCATACTTCAGAAGCAGAAAATCACTTACTTCTTTCAAGGATTGCAAAGAGTTCCGAAGTATTATTTGGTGTCCAATAATGGGTATCAATTTATTGATATCAGTCTCAGAGAGATTTGCCAAATCTTGGAATCTAATGCAGTTATCTACAATCACAAGCTTGACTTAGATTTTTCATCTCAAAATGTATCAATTTTACACCTAACGAGATTTTTATTGCACAATAAAGACTCACGTAGCGCCAAACAAGGTTCGTTTGTATAAATGAATTAAAATTGGCGCGAAAGCTTATATAGTTGTCTGAAATCACAAGCATAATTCGAATCTTTATCGCAGAATATAAGAATTTTACGTCGAATGAGCTTTCTTTATTGCACAACATATGCTCGAGTTGGGCCAAACAAGGATAGTTTGACAGAAATAAATCAAACTTGGCGCCAAATCATAGTAGTCGAAGAAGATTTGGGGCCAAGTTGAATTTATATCTTTCGAAAGAATCTGATTTGGCTTAATTGCTACAGAAAATATAATTCATCCAATGAGAAAAAGTGAATTGAAACATTTTTCCAATAGAAAACGAATTACCTTGGAAAGTACGTCGATAATCTCTAATCCATTTTTTAGTAGGAAAAACTCCAGTGAGCCAACGTCTGATTCTTCCATGGAAAAGTGCATATATTTATTTTACTACTCTTATCTATCTTTCAAAAACAGAAAGAAAATAGGTATGTGCACTTTTTTTCAGAGCATTAAAGCAAAAGCATATAATTGAATTATTTTCACCTAAATTCAACTACACAAATCACTTGAAACAGATCAGAGCAAACTCAACAATTTTCCACAATGACCACGAATCTGAGAAAACGCACCAACACGAACTCTTCAAAGAGAATAAAAATAAAGCACTGCACCTGCACTTCTCTTGAACTTCCTATAATATTGTATCCCCGCCTGACCCCTAACCTCTCAAATGGCCCTAAATTGACTAAGAAAAAGGACGACAGTATAAGAAACCAAATTTCATTGGCGGAATCGTGAATAGTCACCACATGTGAATACCCGATATTATAACGGAAACTCTTGCGCGGAATTAGTCGAAAGCCCTCTGCAGTAGAGCTCTTCAAAAATATTCTAATTGGCGTTGAATCGTCCGCGAGTTATGACCAAACAATTATTTTCTACAAAAATTCGATCGATCTTTCTTTGATCCAACTAATTCATTTGTTTGAACTTAATGGATAATATTTAATTCGAATAAGTTGTGTTTTTGATTCAAATATTCTCCACAGAAAGTAATAGAAACAAATTACTTCTTTGAATTAAAAATTCATATGTTTCAACATAACAAATATTTGTTATGTTGAAATAAATTCGCTCAAATAAATCCCTTGCGTGAACCAAGACAATCATGTTGATTGATTTTAATAATGCTTATTTATCGAGAAGAGATCTTATTTCAAGAAAACAAATCATTAATTGAATTCAAAGAAAACCTCTGAAACAAAGCATTTTGTTGCTGGAACCATCTCTTTTTCTCAGTGTGTATAAAGATAGGCCATAATAGACTGTATTTTACTTAAAGACGAATATTTTTCTAATAAAGAAGAAACTACTCCATCTTCAACATGAACATTGAAACTATAAAGTTTCGTTTCCGATATTATCTCATCATCAGAGAAATTTTCTGCAATTCCATTGGAAACAGAAAAAACACTTCTAAGAAAAGGGGGCCCCGGCCACCATAACGAATTATCTAAAAGCTCAGAGGGTAGACAACCTCTAGATCCGATGTCTGCTGGATTTTCACAACCATTAATATGATGCCAGCAACTAGGACTAACCTTTTCTTGAATAGAAGCTACTCTATTGGCGACGAAAGTCTTCCATCTACTTGGTGGAGACTTGATCCAACATAATGCAACATTTGAATCTGACCAGGCAAATGTGCGAGTTATAGTGAAATTGGAAACAAATACCGATTTTATATAACTTAACATGTTACTTAACAACACGGCGGCACACAACTCCAATCTTGGTATCGATACCTTTTTGAGGGAGCAACCTTTGTTTTTGCCAGAACTAATATCGACTTGTATTCGAACTCCGAAATTTTCACTCTCAAGTACGCAACACCAGCATAACCTCGTTCACTCGCGTCACAAAATCCGTGCAATTCACAAGATTTGGATCGAGGAATTTCTAAAAATCTAGGAATTTCAAGATTTGAAAGAGACTCGAGTTCTGATCTATATTGATTCCATCGAGAAACGATATTCTCTGGAGGAACGTCGTCCCAATCTAATCCCAAACTCCATAAAATTTGGGTCAAATATTTAGCGAAAAATGTAATAGGTGCGAGAAAGCCTAAAGGATCAAATATTCTCGCTAACTCAGATAAAATAGTGCGTTTAGTGCATTCTTTAGATGAAACATTCACGGTATAACAAAATACGTCTTTAGTAGGATTCCATTTCAAACCCAAGACTTTAACAATAGAACTGTCGTCCAAATCAAGAGGAATCTGTTTAAATTCATCTGGCAGAAAACTAAGTAATTCAGAACAATTTGAAGCCCATTTCCTCAGAGGGAAACCGGCTTTTCCAAAAGCGCAAATCAATTGTTCGATAATTACACGAGCATCATCTAAAGAATCACTTCCCGACAGAACATCATCGATATAAATATCATTATTTAAAATTGAAATGACTAACGGAAAGTTACAACCCTCATCAATGGCGAGCTGTTTGATTACTCTATTTGCAAGAAACGGCGAACATGTTAATCCGAATGTAACCGTATTCAACGTATATTCTAAAAGTGGTTTATCACTAGAGAAACGCCAAAAAATACGCTGATAATCTCGAAACTTAGGCGAAACTATAATTTGTCGAAACATCTGCTCAATGTCAGCAGTAAAAGCAATACGATGTGTTCTGAAACGAGCCAAAAGACCCACCAAATCAGTTTGTAATTTGGGGCCGACGTACAACGAATCATTAAGTGACAACCCCGATGTGCATTTTTGAGATGCATCAAAGACTACTCTCAATTTAGTTGTCAATGAGTCAGGTTTTATAACGCAGTGATGTGGCAAATAATAGGATTTAGAATAATCCGTCAAATTTGGAGCAATGGTCATATGTCCCGAATTCAAATAATCACGCATGAAGTCATCATACTGAATTTTCAAAACATCATCCTTGCTTAACCGACATTCCAAGTTGAAAAATCTTTTGATAGCTATCTCCCGAGAATCTTGAAAAAATGGTTCCAAATTCGAAATAAAAGGCAAATCAACTATATATCGACCATCAACATCCCGAGTTGTAGTTTTCGAGAAGATATCTTCGCAGAGCCGATCATCCTCAGAAATGACATTATGTTCAGGTACTTGTTCCAACTCCCAAAATTTCTTTAGCGCATTTTCCAATGATTCTACTTCAGTTGGACATGAAACCAAAAATGATGTTAAACCACCACTATCAACAAAAGAATTTTCTGAACCGATTCGTCCAGTCAAAACCCAACCGAATAATGTATTGATAGCTATAGGTTCTCCAATATTATTTTCAACTTTACCTGGAATTAATATCTGAGCAAAGATATCCGCAGAAATGAGCATATCAATCGAACGCGAACTATGAAATTTGGGATCAGCCAATTTCAGAGAAGTTATATGAGGCCAATTAAACGAAGTTATCTTGAAATTTGGCATATCCGAACATATTTTTGGTAAAACAAAGACATCAACTTTCAATTCTTGCTCGGTGTCATAACATGAACTAATCGTACAAGTTGAAGATCCCTTGGGTACAACGGGAGAGCTACCAATTCCATGAATCGAAGTTGTCAAGGAAAATATCTCAAACCTAACTTATTCAAACATTTTGATGTTATGAAACTAGCCTGACTTCCATTATCAAGCAATGCACGAATTTTCCTTTTATTACCAAATGCGTCTTTTACCAAAATTTCTGCTGTCGAAAGCAAAACAAACGATTCTGACGATTTAACAGGAGAAATTTGCAGAGAAACTGCCTGATTTAAACTAGTTTGAGACTTATTATCAACTACAGCCTCAGAACTATCCGAATTATTTTTATGAATCAAAGAACCTGAAGCTGAAGTGCTCGGTTTATTTTCCAATGATCGATTAAATTCAACTCGCTCAAAATGTAGAAACGAATGATGTCTACTACTTCCACAACGTCCGCATGACGATTTACTCGGACAACTATTACAACGATGAGAAGATTGCAAACATTTTAAACACAACTGATGATTTTTAGCTAACAAAAATCTATCATATGGAGAGCGATTCTGAAAAATAGAGCAATTCAGGTTCACGTGGTTCGAAGATTTACAAAAAAGACATGTTAATTTTTCAACGGAATTTGCATCAGTTAAGAATGAAACCCGCGAACTATTATTTCTAACAACTTTAGGAGCACAAGCCGAATAATTATTCCTCTGAACTTGAAACTTATCATTCGATGATTCGACTGCCTCTAAGGCTTTACAATGATATGACAAAAATGCTATCAAGTCGGTATATTGAGGTAATTCTACCTTACTGTGATCTAATTCAAATTTAGTTCTTGTTTTGAAATCGATTTTATCCAAAAGTATATTAAACAATGGAAAGTCCCACGAATCAACCGGAAAATCCAAACTGTCCAAAGCGGATAAATTTTCAGAAAATACATTTAACAATTTCCTCAATGAAGTTACATTCTCCTTTTCTAATTTTGGAAAACGAAAAATTTCATTCCAATACGAAACTGCTAAAGGCCTCTTGTTATCATAACGCTTAAGTAAACTACCGAAAGCGATCGGATAATTGTCCCCTGACAAAGGTATTCCTTTAACTATTTCCAGAGCATCATTGGATGTACTACTCAAAAGGTACTGAAATTTTTCAATGTTGCTCAACGACAAATTTTTATCAACCAATGATACGAACAAATCACGAAAATTAGGCCATTCTTTCAAAACACCTCCAAAAGTGGGTAGTGAAATCTTGGGTAATCTAACGTGCGATACTGTAGGTGGAGGAGTCCCCGTTTCACTGTTTCGATTTACCCTTTCAACCAAATTATAAAAGATAGATTTAGCAGTGAAATATTGTTTATCTACTAAAGAACGAACATCTTCCTGTGTTTGAAGAACTTCTTCACCCTCATTTGCCCTCGCACTAACAATCTTGAAATGGCTAGCTTCGAATTGTTTATAAATTGACTCTAACCTATTCATTCGCATCTTCAGCTCCGAAATCAAAGCGGGATCGTCCTGAGCATCCTGCGCTACCTCTAGGATTTCTCTAATACGATTAGAAGCGGTCTTACGATTGGCATAAGGAATAGCTAACGCAGACGCGTCAGATGGCATCGCGAATAGTTTTCTGAAACAGGAAAATGCAAACCAACTGAACAAAATTTGGCAACAACGCTGAAACAAATGCCGATGATTTATTCCAATATTCAAGATAAACGATGGAACTCTTATCGTGAAAACGAAATATGAACGTTTTTTCGTCCGTTCGAATATGTATGCACATATGCAGCTGTAGTCACTTTATATGATATGAACGTTATCGAGTTCAATTTTCAAACGATTTTTGAAAATAAACTGATCGAAATCGAATTAATTTGACAAAATATAATGAAATGAAAATCAATTTTTCTCAAAAACGAATCAGGCGCCGAATGGACCAATGTTTAAGCGCGACAAAAGAGCAAGTGGACTGTATGAAATTCGAACAATTATAATAAATCAAATGATCAAAAAGTAACACCAGAACGATAATCTGACTCACCTTTCTTTCACTTTCGATCATAAACTTCACCGAATGTGAACGACACTCTCCAAAAATGCAACAAATCTACTGTCGACGACGATGCGATCAAATCTCTTTCTCTTGTCTTTTATCTTCGGGAAAATATCTCTTCCCTCGAAATTCCAGTGTTGCCAGCATTACACATTGTGGTGCAAACAAGGGAAAACAAACAAAATATCCCGACATTGGTCTATTCGTTCCGAAATTCACAATCCAAAAAATATGCGAAACCCCAACACTTCCCAAAACCCATTGACAGGGAGGAACTTTTTCGTCCTTAATGAGGACCAAATCTCCAATCTTTGGAGGGTTTTTATCAGAGGCAAACCATTTTGAACGTTGTTGCAAGGTGTGTAAGTATTCGCGATGCCAACGTTCCCAAAAATGTAGTTGCATGCGTTGAATAGTTTGCCATCGACTAAGGCGAATTAACGGAAGTTGGGTGACATTAGGATGGGGTAGGGCAGTCAGTGGTTCGAGAGTGAGAAAATGCCCAGGTGGGAGGGCGGACACGTCTTCTGGGTCCGAAGACATTGCTTCAAGGGGTCTAGAGTTCAAAATTGCTTCAATCGAACATAAGATGGTGTAAAATTCCTCGTAAGTTAAGATTTGGGAGCCCATAACACGAGTCAAATGGGACTAAACAGATTTGACCCCTGCCTCCCACAGACCCCCCATATGTGAAGCTGAAGGAGGATTGAAGTGCCATTGGATTTGTTCGCTTTCAGCTGAATCCTTCATGTATTTAGCTAACTCACGACTTGCACCAACAAAATTGGTGCCACAATCTGAGTACAAGTCACTCACTCTACCTCGTCGAGCAATAAAGCGTTGGAGCGCAGATAAGAAGGTTTCTGTCGATAGGTCTGTGGCTAATTCTAAATGCAACGCCTTTGTTGCGAAACAAACAAATAAACAAACATAGGCCTTCATAGTTTTAACACCTCTATGGCGATTCAGAGTTATTGAGAATGGACCTGCAAAATCCACTCCGCTATGGCTGAACGGCTTAACCTGAGAAACCCGCGTCGAGGGAAGAGAACCCATAGGGGGTTGAAAGGATTTGGGTTTATTTTTGAAGCATACCAAATATTTGTTCAGTATAGAAGATATGGCGCCTCTAGCACTAAGAATCCAAAATCTTTATGCTATTACGAACCGAAGAGTGCGAAGGCCAGCGTGTAAATATTTTTTATGATACAGTTCGATGATGAGCGATGTGAGACGACCTTTCTTGGGCAAAAGTAAGGGATGTCTGGAATCAAACGAAAGATGAATTAATCCTTCACATTCAGTTTTTTCATATATCGCGGGAATGACTTCCCCTAAAGTTCCGAAGAGAAGACCCGCTCTTGA
This sequence comes from Micraspis discolor, assembly GCA_030674115.1. Classification (NCBI taxonomy): domain Eukaryota; kingdom Metazoa; phylum Arthropoda; class Insecta; order Coleoptera; family Coccinellidae; genus Micraspis; species Micraspis discolor. The sequence continues at coordinate 18,723 of JARTUT010002260.1, read as the reverse complement.
GTGGATTTAACCAATAGAAGCAAAGCTTCATCCAATTCACAAAGAGAAAGATGTTCAGAGCGTTTTGTATGTCTATTTTTTGTGTTATTTACTGTGACGAAGTTACTAATTTTTCGTTTTTTTTTTTGTATGAATTTGTTTTATGTTAGGGATTATGGCACCCTCTGTATATCAAAATTAGAGTCATTTTCACGACCCCCGTACAAGCGGGAAAAATGATTAAGCAAGTAATTATTGTATGTAGAATTATTTGGTGTGGGGATTATGGTGCCCCCTGTATATTGATATAAGAATTATTTTCATGAACTTCAATCAAGTACTCGGCAAAATCAATATTTTGTTTTCTATTTCCGTTGACTATACTCATTCATTTTGTATATTTTAGAATGTAAAATTTTAGTAGTCAATTCAATTGTTTTGTTGTGAGTTTCGAGCAAATTCCGTAATATTTCTCATTGATTGAATTAAATTGAATATAATATTCAGTTTGAAAACGAATCAAACACGGTGCAATCATGTGTCTAAAAAACTGAGTCTCTCGACGTCCGTATCGCGATAAGGTTTTTTGCTGCATCTGTCTTGAGTTTTTTTATTCCGACCGCCGACAACACCGCAAGATCAGTAGTTCTTCTGTAGAAAATAATTTTGACAACGTAGTTTGGTCTAACCAATCAAATTGCAATATTTGAATTTTTGAAGTCACATGACGACCCCGTTTTAGGAGGGTATAAATACTCTCCCGGAGATTTGAAATAGGACTTTTTAACTTTTTGAAAACGTTCTAAGACTTTTCGGAAATTCGGTCGACGGTTGGAAAAATTTTGGCGAGTGATTTTTCGAGGGTAGTAGTGCGAAGTAGAGACAAATTTTTAGTTTTTCCAGTGACATTGAGTTAGAGTTGACGTTTTGAGTTTGGATTGATTTTGATTTCAATTTAGAGCAGATCTGCGAAGTTTTAGCGATCGCGTTCTGTGGAACCGGAAGTGTAGTGCTGAGCCGTAGTACGGTACTAGTAAGAAACCGTATTACAATTTCTTAACCGTAGAATACCGGATGGAATTTTACTGTCAAATTTCTTTAAGACCTCTCCACTATCAATAAGCTTGAAGTGGTGTATCACCTTTGTAATTTTTCGTTTATAATTGATTGATGTCCAGATATTGCCACCCTTGAAAACTTAACTGCGAGGTAATCCATTGAGTCGCAAAGGAGCAGTGTTTTGGCGTTAAAGGGTGAAATAACCCTGCTAATTCTTGCGATAGACTGTTGACCGATCATCTTCGATTGATATATCACCTGTATTCATTTTCGTGCATAGCTGATTAACGTCCAGATATTGCCACCCTTGAAAACTTAACTGCGAGGTAATCCATTGAGTCGTAGAGGAGCAGTGTTTTGGCGCTGGAGAGGGTGTAGATTAAGTCGATTATCGCGAGAGATTGTTGGTCGATTGTCTTGTAGTCATAAATTTTATCTATGTAGTGGAGACATCGTTCGAGTTTGAGATTTCCACCCTGTATACTCCGTATCTGCATTATTATACACCTCATTGCACATTTATCACCATTTTTCCGTATTGTTTGCTCGAAACCCGTACATATCACCTTGCCACGAAAGTTCTCACAATTAATAATAAGGAATTAATGTAAAGTCGATTGTTGAGTTGAATAATTATTCAGAATCTATTTTATTGAAACCGTTCAAATTACACAGTTGTTCGTTTGGTTCTGTGGAAATATAAGTTCCAGTTCTTGTGTTTTAATTCCTCATTTATTACACAGTCCCTTAAGGAATATTAAAGTTTTATCAAAGATAGTGTTTTATTCGGTGTCTGTGAAAAGAATAGAAATACATCATTTTGATCGCTACCACCCTAGATCAATTCGAACCCTTCTCCAACTGTCTAAAAGCTACCTAGGGTTAAATAGTGAGAGAGAAATTTTATCAAGGAGTTGCAACCTTGTTAAACCTATTGCAACTGGCGCCCGAGCATTTGAGAAAATTAAAAAGGTAAATTGCGTCAGTCAGGTAGAAAACAACCTCAAATTTTGGCGCCCGAGCAGGAACGTTTCTATTTTCAAATATTCTCTGAAAGTATAAAATTAATTGTGAGAACACCGGCCGTCAATTTTTTTGTTTAATGTAAGTAAATCGACTCCGCGCGAACGAATTGATATGGGAAATAAACGCCCGTGGATTTCTACCTCGAGAGACCGTGCGCGATAACAGGATATTGCTCCGTCGACTTCTCGCACGGGGATTACCGATCAGAAAAGCGGTCGAGATATTGGATATACAGGAAGCGCCTTGGAAAGAGGCGAATCAAATTTTGGGAGAAATGATTGAAGAGATTAGGGCATTTGACGAAGAAAATGCCGGAAATGAAGAAGTAAAGATTAGAAGCCGTCTTTTTCATGTCCAAAATAGATTGGACCATTTTCACCCCAGGACGAGGGAAGAAAACGAGAGATTGATGGAATCTCGTGTAATTTTGACAGAGGCGTATGGAATGTTGGAAGACGCCAAAAACATATCGGACTCTATTCAGGAACTACGAGTACCCATAGGAAACGGCGTCGGAAATCACGCAGACGTTGGAGCGTCTGTAGGTGCTGAGATCACCGCCGGCATCGGACATACCGTCGACGCCAGGACGCTTGAAGGCGTCGGCGGCACCATGGACGTCGGGATGCCAGGAGGCGTCGATATATTGGGAGACGTCGGATTGCAGAGGAGCGTCGGGATGCCTGGAGGCGTCGGGACACCGGGCAGTGTCGGGATGCCTAGCGGCGTCGGGACGCAAGGAAGCGTCGGGATGCCTGGTGGCGTGGGGACGCAAGGAAGCGTTGGACCGTCTGGGGGCGCCGGGACGTCTGGAGGCGTCGGATCAATATTAAGCAATGGAATAGAGAGTACACGACCTAGACAACAAATTCAACGTAATATGGATTTGATTTCATTCGACGAATCAGAAGTAATCAGGACTGAAATATTTGGCGGTTTTCAAGGAATTCCGCAATCCGAGATCAACCGTACCTACCAGGGAACTCGATGGTCAGTGGATTTCCTACAACGGATAAGAGAAAGTGCCTGTGATGCTGTGCTGCGTCGTTTGAACGGAACTAGTCCACTGGTAGCCCGGAATAATGGAGTGCTGCACCATCGGGTGGAGAACACACCTATTTTGGCTGAATCTACTCGTCGAGTTTCAGCATCACGTATGCCTGCGAGCATCTTAACACCACCGGATGTAGGACAGGAAGATTTAAGGCGCGCAAATAGCAATGAGCGAAGGAGAGATACCTTCGATCCTGACGTTGTTGAGGAAATGGGAACAGAACTACATGAACCGGAAGGTGGAGCGTGTAGCAACGAATCCGTTAATGAAACAAACGATCGAGAAGTTGAAAGAGAAACGAGAAGGAGCCTTGGCTACGATTGGCAGTCCATACCGGTATATAAATGGGATATTTTCTTTGACGGATCTGGGAGCGTAAACTCATTCGTACAAGAGGCAGAACAACTAGCAGATGCCAGGAAGGTGTCGCGGAGTCATCTTTTCGAGTCGGTCTTCGAACTATTGAGAAAGGATGCCAGGGATTGGTACGTTCCAAGGAGAGGTTCATTCAAAGATTGGAACGATTTCAAAGAGCAATTGTTAGCCGCTTTTCTACCGCCGGATTATGAGGAGAATCTCCTGGATGAAATAAGGCGTCGAACTCAAGGAGCCGGGGAAAAACTGGTGTTATTTGTGACCAGAATGCAGAACCTCTTCCTGAAATTAAATGAGAAAAGACCATCGGAGCAAGAACAAGTCAACATCGTTAAGAAAAGACTGTTACCATCATTACAAAAAGCTTTGGCCTTTCAAGAAACGAAAACCTATTCCGAGTTGATCAACAAAGGAAAAGTTTTTGAGCTAGTTCAATCGCAGGCGGGAAATTAAGTGCCACCTCCCGAGAATAGAGGGTTAATTGAAGAACCGCATTTATCCTACAGAAATTCGACATCTAACTCTACATGAAATCTGAGCATCGACCAATCACTCACATCAAGGATAATAGACTATAATATTCCCGAATCACCTCCCTGGAAAGAACACGAACGAAAAATACAGAATCCGGTCAGAGTCAAAGAACAACATCCTGTGAGAAATGCCAACAGTAACATGAACAGTAATCAGAGACCAACAATAGATAAAAAAAAATCCGTACGGTTTAAAGATGAAGACCTGCAGTGCTGGAGATGCGGGAGAATGGGCCACATGAGAAGGGAGTGTAGATCAAATGCTTTGTTATTTTGCTCCAGATGCGGAAAGCAGGGAGTTATGTCAAGGGATTGTCCCTGTCCGGGAAACAAGATAGGAGCTGTCGCAGAGCGGGGAGGCACCAGTTCCCACTTACTACATCCCCCATCGTTCCAAAAAGTTCATATGGAGAGAATCGCCCTATTGTAACCACATACATCGATGGAATTCCTGTGAGAACTCTACTTGATACCGGAGCGTCCAGGTCATTCTTGAGTTCTACGACTGCGGAACTATGTCAAAGTTTAGGAATATTTCCGTATCGGATCTCAGCCGTACAAGCAACTGTGGCAGATGGTAGTGCCGTCACCGTCAACGATGTTTATCACCCTACTTTGGAAGTGGGAAGAAAATCGATGTTCGTGTGTTTGTATTTGGTACAAAGTTTACCTGTGGACATTATCCTTGGAATGGACACATTGTCTTCGCATAAATTTAGGATCGACCTACAATCGAATCAATGTTATGTAGAGGGTGAACTCTTAATGAAATTCAACAACAACACGAGAATTCAGGACGATATCAACGTAAATGCTTTGAAATCAACGGAAGAAATGAAGTTGGAAAACTTCCTAATGAGAGAACTTGATCTTTTTGAAAGAGTCGAGGGTCATACAAATCTAATTCACCACGAAGTAAAGATAAAACCTGGGACGACACCGATTAAGCAACGGTACCGGCCTTATAATCCCAAGATGCAGGAAATTATCAATGAAGAAGTCGATAAAATGTTAGCCGAAGGAATTATCGAACCTTCGAAGTCTCCATGGAGTTCCAGCGTAGTGATCGTAAGAAAATCTAACGGGAAGCCGAGGTTTTGCATCGATTTTCGAGCGGTAAACGAAGTGTCCATCAAAGATGCCTACCCGTTGCCATATATTGCTGGCATTTTAGATAAATTGCGCCGTGCGAAGTATATTTCGACCTTGGACTTGAAGCAAGGATATTGGCAAATCCCATTAACTAAACAGAGCAGGGCCGTTACTGCGTTCACCGTCCCTGAAAGGGGGCTGTTTCAGTTCAAAGTGATGCCGTTTGGATTACATTCAGCGGGAGCGACGTTTCAGAGACTACTGGATATAGTGATCGGACCTGAAATGGACCCAGTGGCATTCGCTTACTTAGACGACATCGTAGTACTGGGAGAGACATTTGAAGAACACCTTGAAAACTTGAGGACAGTTTTTCGCAGGCTAAGAGAAGCCAACCTCAAGATCAATCCAGAAAAATGCGAATTCGTGAAAGACTCATTGAAATATTTGGGCCATGTCGTTACGACAGATGGGATCGCTACAGACACCGATAAAGTCTCAGCCATTGTGTCCATGTCTCCACCAAGAACGGTGAAGGAACTTCGTCGATTCCTCGGAATTGTAAGCTGGTATCGCCGATTTGTGGAAGAATTTTCTACCATCGTAGCCCCCCTAACCTTACTATTGAAGAAGAAACAAAAATGGAAATGGGAAGAAGAACAACAACGAGCATTTGAAATTCTGAAGGAAAAGTTGACGGAATCTCTCGTATTGGCTTGTCCGGATTCCTCTCGGCCGTTTACATTACAGACCGATGCGTCGGATACTGGCTTAGGAGCAGCCCTGACGCAAGTCTTAGAAGGCCACGAGAGGGTAATCGCCTAGGCAAGTCGCACTTTGAACCCCGCCGAGCGAAATTATTCCGTCACCGAAAAAGAATGTTTGGCGATCGTGTGGGCCGTTGAGAAAATGAGACCCTATTTGGAGGGGTATCGCTTCACCGTGATAACAGACGATATGAGCCTCCGTTGGCTTCAGTCGATAAAATCGCCCACAGGAAGGATAGCGCGATGGAGTGTGTTCCTCCAGCAATTTGATTTCGAGATCAAATATCGTAAAGGCGTTTTGAATCGAGTCGCCGATGCGCTGTCTCGGGATCCGTTACCAGTAGAAAACCCGACCTGTCTAGCCGAGCAAACCGTGTTGTGTTCTTGGTATAATAAAAAGTACCATGAGGTATCAGCCAACCCAGATAGATATCCAGACTATCAGATAAAAGATGGCAGGCTATTCCGTCATTTCTGGGAGCCGAATGACTATGTCGAATCGGAAATGGGAAAACCTTGGAAGCTTTGCGTTCCCAGTGAGGATCGTCCAGCCATACTTCGGGAAAATCACGACGAACCGACAGCTGGCCACATGGGCATCGCCAAGACAATTTCCAGAGTAGCCCAGAATTACTACTGGCCAGGAATGTTCCGAGAGATAACACAATATGTTAGAAAATGTCAGAGATGCCAGAGATATAAAGTTTGCCAACAAAAGCCGCCTGGAAGAATGCAACCATATACCGTCGGCGAACCATGGCAGACCCTGAGTACGGATCTTATTGGCCCGTTGCCTCGATCGAAAAAAGGGAATACCATTTTGGTAATGTTCCAGGACCGTTTCTCCAAGTGGGTAGAGTGCAAACCCTTGAGAGCAGCCACTGGAAAAGCCGTATTCCAGGCTTTTTACAGTCAGGTCGTTTTGAAATTCGGATGTCCGAATACCGTTATAAGCGACAACGGCTCCCAATACGATGGACGACTGTTTAGGGGAAGTCTCAAAGAGCTGGGAATTAAGCATAGATTTGTGCCAGTTTATTCTCCCCAATGCAACCCTGTTGAGAGAGCCAACAGAACGATCAAGACAATGATCGCTCAGTTTTGCGAAGGAGATCACCGAAATTGGGACGAGAAGATTGAAGAGTTGGCTTTTGCCATAAATTCCGCCAAGCACCAGTCAACCAGTTTCACGCCGGCATTCCTGAACTTCGGCAGGGAACTGAATTCACCAGCCAACCATCATCGAAGAAATATGATCAACGAAGCCGAAGAAGATGAGACTCCGGTCAGAAAACCGACAAGACCCGATGTCAGGTTGAAAAATTTGCGAGAGGCTAACGAATTTGTTCGACTCCAATTATCAAGAGCCTACAATCAGCAGAGATATTATTATAACTTACGGCGAAGAGAATGGTCGTGTAATATTGGTGATAAGGTTTGGCGTCGAGAACACCCTCTATCGTCCGCCGTCGATAAATTTGCATCTAAGTTGGCTGCCAAATATTCCGGTCCGTACACCGTTGTTAAGGTCGTATCACCCGTTGTTTACGATCTTAAGGATAACTTTGGTAAATACCTGCGGCATATACATATCAAAGATCTGAAACCGTGTTTGCAAGGTGATAGCAATGAGAGCGTATAAAGCAATGAGAGTGTATTATTTAACCAAATCCGACTACCAACCGCGCCGTATTTTAGGTGATGGCCGAAAGGAAAGAAGCTCTTTCTGGTCCTCCTCCAGCGATGGGTACGTCGCAGCAGGGAGGGATCAGTCCCGCCGTTGACTACCGTCCGGTACGTCTACTAGGAGAGGGAGGATTTGGCAGGGTGTATGAGGTCACGAGTCCCGACGACACCCCAAATTTCGCCCTAAAAATTGCCACCCTAGACGTCTGTTCCGTCACCGAGGAACAATTTTTGAAGCAGTTGGAACACCCGAACGTGCTGAGATTTGTGACGAGCTATATAGTAGAAGACGTCCTGGCCATCGGGACGGAATTGATGGACACTGACCTCTTCAACTTAATAATTACCAAGGGTCCGGTAGAAGAGAACAGGTTGAAAAACATCCTGACGCAGGCTTTCTCTGGGCTGGCGACCTGTCATTGCCGATCAATCCTACACAGGGATATCAAACCGTAGAACCTCCTCCTCAAAGGCAACCGAGTCTGTGTGGCCGATTTCGGGTTGGCCATTAGGTCGGCCAGCAAGAATGGAAAAGTAAAGGGCCTTGTGGGGACCGTTCCATACATGGCACCAGAAGTTGTGAAAGGTCGACCGTACGGGCTACACGTCGACGTGTGGGCGATGGGGATGGTGGCCATATTCGCCGGAACCGGAGTGTCGCCCTTCTCCATCGAGGGTGCGCAGGAAGCGATAGTGGCGGTAGACGGGGAATATTCCGGACCCGAATTGGCCCAGCTACCCGTTTCCGTGGTGGAGGCCGTGAGACCGCTATTACAGGTCCGAGCGGAGGCGAGGCCCCCAGCAGATTGGGGAATCGAAGCGTTTAAGCATACCGATCGAGGAGAGGAGGAAGAAGAGATTCCCCCGGCCAGCGTTGTTGAGGACAGACCTCGGCCGCTCCCGCCGGCGGTCCGTTATCGTGGGGGTGAGTTTTGCGGCCGCGTGGGACCGGCATCGGCCAGGGGAACCGTATACCCCTCGTTTTAAATCAATCCTAACCCGCTACCGACCGGCCACTCATAAGGGCCCACTTCGTGAGGGTTTTCGCCTCCCGGATGGTCGTAAATGCCGATTGCGACTCCCACCCGCTTGAGGGTCTAAACATCGGTGGAACCCGAGACGGTCGCGGCGAAGAACAGACAGAAAATGTTTTAATTTACCCCTCAGAATTTCTTTTTTGTTTGGTAGATTCTAATACTTGCCTCGAGTTTTAGGCTTGGATTGGAGACAACAATGCCCGGGAGGAGACTTGTTAGGACTGATTGGGTCGTAGAATCGTCAGGATGGGGACTAGGCAGCGCACATCTGCGGACTAACGGAAATGTGAGACCAAAGAACGAGTCAAGACGAACCATCAGATACCGAAGAGAGCCAACTCCGCCCGAGAGCGATCCCATCCAACGTAGGGGACTCAACCCCTCTGTGGAAACGCCCCGTCATTCACGGAGAGTGAGAGGTACACGGCGGGCCAGAACTCGTGCGACGCGGTCTCGAACCCAGACGAAACCAGGGTATGTAGCGCTGGTGGAAGGCGCATGCTGGAACTGTGCTCAACCAGGTCACGCGAGAGTGAGTTGTCCGAACCCAGGGACCATATTCTGCTCGAGCTGTGGAAAGCTCGGAGTCTTGTCCCGTGATTGCCCATGTCGACAGATCCCATCAGGGGCAAATCGAGAAGATTATTAGATGGAGGAGACGAGGCCAGGTCCTTGTTTGACTCGAAATGAAAGGCGACCACTTCGCCGTTCCGTAGGGGTGCAGTGCCAACTACTGAAGACGCCGGCAGTATTGAGGAACATCCTGCGAGCTTCATCTGCAAGAGGTGTCAGACTGGCGAGTCCGCAGCAGAGCTGGTAAAAGCGGAGAACACAAGTTTGCGCTTATTTACAAAGAAAAAAAAAATACTTTCAGCTTTTTTTTAGGAAGAAAGGGGGGTGTGTAACGAAGTTACTAATTTTTCGTTTTTTTATTGTATGTAGAACTAGTAATTTGTTTTATTCAATAGGGATTATGGCACCCCTGTATATCAATATAAATTAGAGATCATTTTCACGACCCCGATACAAGCGGGGAAAATGATTAATGAAAGCGAAAGATCATTAAAGTATTGGAAAAACACGAAGAAACGCGAATCCGAAGAAAGACGAAAGAAACCGAAGTTACACGAAAGAAACCGAAATTACACGAAACAACGCGAGAAAACACGAAAGAACACCAAGTAACACAAAAAATTTAAAGGAACCTGAAAAAACCCAAAACACGAAAGTACTTGTAAATTGCACACCCGTATATCACCCGATCGTAAACTCATTGTAAATTGCACACCTTGTATGACATTTTATCGAAATCAGCTCCAATTTGCGAGAAAACTTGAAGGAGAATGCATTTGAGACACTCAGTATACAATTGATTAGCAGTGAAAAAAAAAAAACCAAAAGAATATCGTTGTAACTCCATCTATTCGAGTTCAGTAATTACCACGAAGGAAGTATCAAAATTATTCTATGGAGCTCCTATGTAACACACCGTATATGTTTCGAAGATAATTTTTCCGTTAAAAACCCGAAGGAACACAAAAACCTGAAAAAACTTGAAAGCGTGCAAAAAAACAGAAGAACTTGTAAAGTGCCCATCCCGTATATCACCCGATCGCAAATTCATTGAAAATCGCACACCCTGTATGACATTTTACCGAAATTAGCTTTCACACGTGAAAAAACATGATGAAAAATGCATATGGGACACCCAGTGTATAATTGATTTGCAGTGGGTGCTTTCATCATAAGAAACAAACCGAAAGAATATCGTTTTAACTCTATCGTTTCAAGTTCGGTGCATTCCACGAAGAAAGAACCCGACGAAACACGGAAAAACTTGAAAGAACCCGAAGTACCACGAATGAACGAAAAATATCCAAAGGAACCGGAAAAAACCCGAAGGAGCACAAAATCACCGAAAGCGCGCAAAAAAACTCGAAGGAAAGCTTAAAACCCCGAGGGAGCACAAAAAACCGAAAGCGTGCAAAAAATAATGAAAGAACTTTTAAATTGCACACCCTGTATATCAATCGATCGCGAAATCATTGTTAATGGCACACCCTGTATGGGATTTCATTGAATTAAGCTCCCTTACGCGGAAAAGCACAAAAGCTGGAGAAAAACTCTGGTGAATGTCAGCGCTACTCAGATCTGACACCCTGTATATGAATCGAATATATTTTATCGAATTAAGATCCAAAACTCCCCGAAACAACACAAAGACTCGAATTTGCGTAAAAAAAATCAAATTAACTTGTAAATTGCACACCCCGTATATCACCCGATCGCAAATTCATTGTGAATCGCACACCTTGTATGACATTATACCGAAATCAGCTCCCATTCGCGAGAGAACTTGAAGAAAAATGCATATGGGACACCCCGTATATAATTGATTCGCAGTGGGTGCTTTCTTCATGAAAAACAAACCGAAAGAATATCGTTTATAACTCTATCGTTTCGAGTTCAGTGCATTCCACCAAGAAAGAAACCGACCAAATACGAAAAAACACGGAAAACATGATAGAACTCTAAGTAACACGAAATCTCTCGAAGAAAGAATCTGGTGAAAATCAGTGCTTTCCATAATCACAGCCTGTATAGCGATTTTTTCGAGATAGCATAGCCTGTATATCGATTCATCGCGATCTGTGTGCATTCTTCAAGGACGAAAATGAATTAGCGCGAAAATAGAGCCTGAAATGACGATTTTCAAACGCATATTTGAGGTGTTTTTCTTGCGATTCACGAAAAGTGGTAGGTATCTAGAGATTCGGAATCTCCTGTAGATTCTTATTCGAGTGCTTGGAAGGCGCAAACAATCTTTCACCGGCCATATCGAGCGAAAAAGCGACCCCCCCCACCCCGCGAGATGCTCCGGCTTCATAGGAGTACTTTCGCCCGTTTTTCGCCTTTCGGCGATTTCGCGAAAATGGCCGATTTCGCGAAAATGGCCGATTTCGCGATTTTCGTTTGAAAATTTCGGGCACTTTGAGAGCGCCCGGGGGGTGCTTCGGGGTCGCTTCTCCTAGAAGAGGATACGCCTTTTCGATCTGTTTCAAGATTCCCTCTCGAGCGGCCCTGCGGGCCGCTCGGAAGCTACGCTTTCCGGGTCCCTGAAGGGAACCGTTTCGATTTTTTTCTCTGGTCCCCGATCTTATTACTTTATTATATAGATTATTTGGTGTGGGTATTATGGTACCTCCTGTATATTGATATTAGAATTATTTTCATGAACTCCAATCAAGTACTCGGCAAAATCAATATTTTGTTTTCTATTTCCGTTGACTATACTCATTCATTTTGTATATTTTAGAATGTAAAATTTTAGTAGTCAATTCAATTGTTTTGTTGTGAGTTTCGAGCAAATTCCGTAATATTTCTCATTGATTGAATTAAATTGAATATAATATTCAGTTTGAAAACGAATCAAACACGGTGCAATCATGTGTATAAAAAACTGAGTCTCTCGACGTCCGTATCGCGATAAGGTTTTTTGCTGCATCTGTCTTGAGTTTTTTTATTCCGACCGCCGACAACACCGCAAGATCAGTAGTTCTTCTGTAGAAAATAATTTTGACAACGTAGTTTGGTCTAACCAATCAAATTGCAATATTTGAATTTTTGAAGTCGCATGACGACCCCGTTTTAGGAGGGTATAAATACTCTCCCGGAGGTTTGAGAAAGGACTTTTTAACTTTTTGAAAACGTTCTAAGACTTTTCGGAAATTCGGTCGACGGTTGAAAAAAAATTTTGGCGAGTGATTTTTCGAGGGTAGTAGTGCGAAGTAGAGACAAATTTTTAGTTTTTCCAGTGACATTGAGTTAGAGTTAACGTTTTGAGTTTGGATTGATTTTGATTTCAATATAGAGCAGATCTGCGAAGTTTTAGCGATCGCGTTCTGTGGAACCGGAAGTGTTGTGCCGTAGGATTGCTTCCGTAAGTAAGAAACCGTATTACAATTTCTTAACCGTAGAATACCGGGTGGAATTTTACTGTCAAATTTCTTGAAGACCTCTCCACGATCAATAAGCTTGAAGTGGTGTATCACCTTTGTAATTTTTCGTTTATAATTGATTAACGTCCAGATATTGCCACCCTTGAAAACTTAACTGCGAGGTAATCCATCGCAAAGGAGCAGTGTTTTGGCGTTAAAGGGTGAATTAACCCTGTTAATTCCCGCGATAGACTGTTGACCGATCATCTTCGATTGATATATCACCTGTATTCATTTTCGTGCATAGCTGATTAACGTCCAGATATTGCCACCCTTGAAAACTTAACTGCGAGGTAATCCATTGAGTCGTAGAGGAGCAGTGTTTTGGCGCTGGAGAGGGTGTAGATTAAGTCGATTATCGCGAGAGATTGTTGGTCGATTGTCTTGTAGTCATAAATTTTATCTATGTAGTGGAGACATCGTTCGAGTTTGAGATTTCCACCCTGTATACTCCGTATCTGCATTATTATACACCTCATTGCACATTTATCACCATTTTTCCGTATTGTTTGCTCGAAACCCGTACATATCACCTTGCCACGAAAGTTCTCACAATTAATAATAAGGAATTAATGTAAAGTCGATTGTTGAGTTGAATAATTATTCAGAATCTATTTTATTGAAACCGTTCAAATTACACAGTTGTTCGTTTGGTTCTGTGGAAATATAAGTTACAGTTCTTGTGTTTTAATTCCTCATTTATTACACAGTCCCTTAAGGAATATTAAAGTTTTATCAAAGATAGTGTTTTATTCGGTGTCTGCGAAAAGAATAGAAATACATCATTTTGATCGCTACCACCCTAGATCAATTCGAACCCTTCTCCAACTGTCTAAAAGCTACCTAGGGTTAAATAGTGAGAGAGAAATTTTATCAAGGAGTTGCAACCTTGTTAAACCTATTGCAACTGGCGCCCGAGCATTTGGGAAAATTAAAAAGGTAAATTGCGTCAGTCAGGTAGAAAACAACCTCACATTACAAAGCGAACAACGTATCCCAAAATCCTTTGAACTTTTGTCAAGGAAGAAAAGTTCTCGAGCAAAAGATTTACTATGTTCGCGGGAGTTTCCTTCGAAATATTCGAACAAAAGTTATCGATTTCAGCAGGAGCGGTCGAAACAACATCGACATTTAAAATAGGATCCGTTAGCGTTATGACCAATGTTTGGGGTCCATCAAACCACAATGATTGAGAAGCGAATTCTGAAGGAAGCAAACCTCTGGAACCGGAATCCGCGGGGTTGTGTTGGGACTCAATATGATGCCAAGAGGCGCTAGGAATTTTCTCTTGGATGTGAGCCATCCTATTGGAAACAAAAGTCGGCCAACGATGAGGTGACCCTTTGATCCAATCCAATGTGATTTGGGAAAGAAGATAGCTCTTGGTGGATAAACCTTTTGAAGGTTCAACATTAAAAGAAAAACAATCATTGGAAGGGTCCCATTGTAGACCCAAGACCTTGAGAGAGGAGGATTCATCATGTCGATCAAAAGACATTGGATCAATTGACAGGTGCGATTTTGGTATTCCTTTCAGAACGGAAGGAATATTTCAAGAGAATTCCCTAAGTTCGAAGTTTCCTTTTTTAAGGAGGTCAATCAGTTCCTTGAGCAACTGATCCATTCCTTTCAAGGTTGAATCACCAGTTACTACGTCATCAACATAGGTATCCTCACTCAAGGCTTTCGAAGCAATCGGAAGTCTTTCTCCCTCATCTTTGGCTAGTTGCATGAGGGTACGTAGCGCTAGATAAGGTGCACTGTTAACAGCGTAAGTGACTGTGAGTAGCCTATAATCTAGCGGATCCTCTTCCACAGAGAACCTCCAAATAATGCGTTGAAAATCAGCATGCTCAGGTTTTATGCAAATCATACGGTACATTTGTCTGATATCCGCACATAAAGTGTACTCATGTGAACGGAAGTGCAATAAAATTGAAAGAATGTCCTTCTGAAGTTTCCTACCAGTGAGAAAATGATCATTTAGAGAACCTTCCTCTGGGTGAGGAGATTTAGCGGAGGCATTAAAAACAACGCGGATTTTGGGTTGACCATTTTGATATTTGATCACGCAATAATGAGGCAGATAAAACGCATTGGACTTTATTGAACTATCTGGCACAATTTCCATATGTTTTGAATCAAGATAATCCCGCATGAATTCGATGTAATGTTTATACAAACTCGGGTTTTTCACAAGCCTGCGTTCCAGACAGAAAAAACGCTGTAGCGCCAGTTCTCGCATCCCCGTGAAATGAGGCAAGCTATCACGGAAAGGAAGGGAAACCACGTAGCGACCCTCATCGTCACGATAATATTGATCCAAAAAAATCCGATCACACAGTTTGTCATCAGGTGACAACGGTTCTATAGATGGAACAGAAGCAAGTTCCCAAAATTTTCGAAGAGAAATATCAGACGTGAATTCAGAGCACGAAATGTGGAATGTTGAGATCTGTGTTTTCGGACTACATTCAAATCTTCCCATCAGAATATACCTCAAAAAAGTTTCAATGGCGTCAAGTTGACCTGGTTTACCCATCATCTGATCTGATAGTAAGATTTTCGAAAACACATCTGCGCCTAACAGAATGTCAATTGTACCAGGAGTATGAAAAGTTTTGAAATTTTCATCTGCTAGCTTTAAGTGCTTCAAATGTGCCCAAGCAGACTCAGGAACCTGATAAGCAGGTACCTCATCACAAATTCTTTCTAGAATTATAGCGTCTGTCAATATGACAGGTTCAATAAAATTGAGTGGTCGAAATAACAAAGTCAAGTAACCATGAGTAGCATTAGTTTTCACGGTGCTGAGACCCTTTACCTCGACATCTATTTTGCGGCGGGGTAGACATAACGAATTTGCAGCCTTTCGGCTGATAAACGGAGACATGGATCCGCTGTCGATCAGGCATCGAAATGAATGGAAATTACCAAAATTATCTCTTACGTCGATTAATGCCGTCGATAAGAGAACTGCGGATGACTTTCGACAGACACCAGCAGATGCAGTCAGAGCTGCTGTATCAGAAGGGGCAGAACTGGTCGAAGGTAACCCTTCTAAATTATTGGAAGGTTTAGACGATGACGATGCGAGATGAAGCAAAGTGTGATGTCTTTCGTTACATTTGCGACAGGTATTCACTGATTTGCAGGAGCGCAAATCATGAATTCCACTAAGGCAATTAAAGCACAAGTGCTTTTGCTTGACGAAGGCATGACGTTCCTGAGGAGATCTTTCCAGAAAATCTGAACAAGATTGAATCGGATGATTTTGTTTACAAAGTGTACAAATTGGGCTATTTTTAGAGCGTTGAATCTTGTGATCATTCGAGAAGTAAGATGCAATGTTTGATTTCGGGTTTGAAGGTCTACTAGGATTAGAGGATTTAAACTTGTTACACGAATTATGAGCTGCTCCTAACGTATCCATTGCGATGCAATATTTATTAAGAAATTCAATAAGCATATTGAATTCTGGAATTGATGATGAACCATTTTCAAGTTCGAAACGTGTTACTGTTGCATTATCTAAGCGTTTTATCAAGAGCATGAACGAAATGAAATCCCAAGATTCTACAAGAAAATTCATATTTTTGAGAGCGACTAAGTTTTCTGTGAAAGTATTGAGTAACTTACGAAGGGCAGATTCATTATAACAACTAATTTTGGAAGTATTTTCAATAGCGTTCCAATGTGCTTGAGCTCTCAACCTTTCATTAGAAAACCGACTGACTAGAGAATCGTGAGCTATTTGGTAATTGCCAGAGCTCATAGGTAAAGTGCGTACTTAGGAAAGTGGCGGACCTTCTAGAGAAGAAATCAAGTAATTAAATTTCTCAATTTCACTCAAAGAGTTATTATTATGAACCAAAGCGCCAAAAACATCAATGAATGTTACAAACTGCGTGTAATCCCCTCTAAACTTTTTAATTTCTATTTGCGGAAGACGAACATTTGGTGTACAAGCTGTAGCACAAGACCCAAGACTTTGTTTTCGAATTAAACTGACTTGTGCCGACATATTCAAAGAATCGCCATTTGGATCAAATAATTCTGAATACATTGTTTTAACGGAAAAAAACCTATCCTGAAATTCTTTTCTAATTGTTTCTTCACTTATAGGTTCGGAATCATTATCGCCCTGCAGAAGAATACCAGTGACAGTTTGATGCTGCTTATGAAATTCTTCACGAACATCATCAATTCCATTAAAACGAATTCTAAAGGAAGTTCTTAGGGAGGAATCTAAGACGGCTCGGTTGGCTAAATCCAAAAGTGAAGATAATTCACAAAAGCATTAACTTCTATTTAATCTTGCTTTCCCAAATTTGATATCTGTCATATTGCGATTTCAACTGATTTAAAAATCAATCAATTTATTTTAAAGAAATAAATATTCAATCCAAATGAATTACAATGAAAACTCAACAAACATCGATCGAATGCGATAAGCGAGATAAGCGAACGCCGGGCGTTTCCCGGTCCAGATGCGTGAATGTAGCAAAAAATCTTCGAATAAATAAACAGACCAAATTTAAAAAAGGTAAAATGAAATATAATTTTTCAATCAAAGCGAAGTTCAATATCAATATACGGCCGAAGTGACCAATGTTATGTCCGATAGCTCAGTAATTTTGAGAGATAAGTGGACTGTATTTATTTTTGCGTTTGAAGCTGTCGCGAACGCGAAATATATAATATGAAACAACAAAATTCATATAAAGAAATGCGGTCAACAATGATGACTTACCACAGCGGTGAACTACGATGATTTCCAGGGCTCTGCTCCAATTATCAGCTCTTCACAGGGACCCCTTGCTGCGGGATTTCTAATCCAACTTTTGTTCAAATGCGGTGTTGAAAACACAATCAAAATGCGATGCGAAACTTCGAAATATGCGGGTGAAACCAAGCGTGTAATATATCCAAAAACAAATCAAAATTAGCGTGATTTTATAAACAATTCAATAACAGACGTGATAGCGAAAGCTCTTCTATTGCAATTCGCGTTCTAGAGGCGTATGCATATGCGTATCCATAACATGTGCGAAGTCACCAGTGTCAACTTATAAAATAAGCGCGAAATTCAAACATTTAGCGATCGCCCCAGCTTCAAATTCATGCTATAACAAAAGGAACGAACAGTGGGTATGCATCTTTTATAGAGGTTTCGTTTAATTTTCGATAATCCACGCAAAATCTAGCTCGTCCATCATTTTTCATAACTATCACCACAGGCGAGCTCCATGGACTGCTAGATGGCTCTATTATTCCCTCCTCTAGCATTCGGTCGACCTCTTCATTGATAATCTCTTGTGTCGCAGGATTACGTGGTTGGTATCTTTGTTTAATGGGTTCAGTCCCCGGTTTGAGCTGAATCTTATGTTCGACCAGGCTCGTCTTTAATTGGATATCGTCAAATTGTTCAAGTTCCCTGTCCAGAAAGCGGTTGAGCTCTCGTCTTTCTTTCTCAGAGAGTTCCAGTTCTTCATGGTCGTAATCGGCTTTCGAGCAGGACAGTGATTCCTCTCCGACAGATCTCAGTAATCTACCTTTGTAGTAGCAGGACACAGTTCTTAGGTCAATGCTCAAATCGTAGTCACTCAGCACGTCCATCCCAACTACTATGTCTATCGGTAAACTCTCCATATACAGCATATCCACCGTGATATAGTCGTCGTGCAACCGCAATGGAAGTCTATAGCATCTTGGTATTGACACTGACTGTCCATCAGCTATCTTCGCCGTATCCTGGTGTGTGAAAGATGGTATGTTCATTCGATCGCAGTAATCAGCCACAGTTCTTCCCAAGAATGACTTTGTAGCACCAGTGTCCAGTAACGATCGAAAGTTTCTCCCTTCCACACTGACATAAATTATAGGTCGGTTATCTGGCGGATGTCTCTGAATTGTATTTAACTTTGAGGCTAGTCTTTCAGAGGATGCCTCGTCCTCGAGCAATCCTCACTTAGTTTTCCGAACAACCACATTCTCTTGCAGAAATGCCATCTCTTCCACACCGTGGACAGGAAATCTTGGGGGGTTTCGGCAGTTTATTCGCATATGTCCTGTCTCCCCACACCTAAAACATACCATCGTGTCCTCTTTGAATCT